>CAHIKZ030004146.1:1775000-1780000 GCA_903632075.3 Acanthosepion pharaonis
GTCTTATCAAGTGATGATTTGTATTCACACAACTCTTGATAGAAAATTACAATATCTGAACTAAGTCCATGTCTGACAACAGACTTACTCATTCACATTACTGCCGACACAAATATACATACTTTGTGTAAATTATATTTTGAAATTATATTTCAAAATGTAACATTCATACCCGCGGAAACAAAAAGCTCGCTGTGTCAAAAGGACAGTTTTGCTCTTGACAATGCTGTTACTGTATACTTTCTTAGCAGTTTTTATTGTTTTAAAATTTATTTTTTAGAGTTTTAATAAAACAATAAAATTATTAAATACTATTCTTGTAAATAAAAAGACTCATAAATAAATTATGTTTAACATTTTTGCTGTCAGTTCTCGAGAGGAAAATTAATAAATTCAGAGGCTTATACTTGTAAAGAAGCAATCTAATAAAACAGTGCTAAAACTGTTGAGAAAAAAAGCGAATACAGTAATCCCTCGATCAGTGCGACTAATATGTACATTGAAAAATACGCACTAATCGAAAACGCAGCATTTATCGAATATAATAATTTATAGGAAATGATGTAATTTGTTCTTCAAATTTTAGTCTCATTCACAATTAATTTCTAATGTGCGTATTTTTTTAATTAAAATGTAGGTACATTTAAGAAGATGCAATAAAAATGCTATGAATTAATATTTATTAATCTGATTTTTTTATCAAAAAATTATTTAGAGTGTTTTGCCTCATGGTATTCTTCTGTTTTTTTTTTTTTATAATTGGCGGTACTGAGAAATTGTACCTTCAAATTTTCAAAACATATCACATTAATATTTTAACCTGAAAATTTTATTTTTAGTCGTTTATATTTCGATATTTTTTAATGATTGTATCTAATAAAATCGTCATTTTTTTTTATCAAAAAATCAGAAATTTCCTTTCAAGATCTTTAAAATAAATATGAAAAAAAAATCGAAATATTCCAAAAATTTTAAGAGGCAGATCCTCAAGGACACATGGCACAGTGGATAAAGGCGTTAGTTAGATCCAGTGACATGACACAAAGAGTGTGAGGCAGTGGAGAACTTTGAGAGGGGAATTAACAGATGACTGACATCTATTAAACATGGCATATGTAACTAAAACAGTCTACCCCAGTGAGGGTTCAGTTCGACATTCCAACCACTTGAAGAAGGCCTGAGCGTACAACGACCGAAAGGATGTAATAAATATGGCGACAAAGATGAGGACACTAGCCCGAATAATGTAAATAGTGTACATAATACGTCATCTCAGAAATGTAGAGAGATACAAATACTCAAATATATATTATCAGCTTATATTATAAAATTTATCTATTTATAATCGTCTTTTTTTAACGCTACTGTAATCATTTGGATAACATAACAAAATAGTTACCTATTTTCAAAATAGTTACCTATTTTCCATTTTTAAATTTTGGAAAATTTTAATTAACGGGTAACTATAAAAAATCAATTTACAATTACTATGGTTGAACTGGAGAATCTTTATCGCACTAATCGAGTATTATGCATGCTCTAAGCGAATTTTGGTATATTAAAATATTTTAGCGCACTGATCGGAAACGCTTTAATCAAATGCAAATTAATCGAGGGATTTTAATACATAAAATAAAGAAAATATAAATATATATATATAAAGAAATATATTTTTAAGGTGTGCTATATCTATGGGATAAAGTGCTCAATATCAGAGATAGAGCGTATTTAACATAAATATAAAAGTGAACATTGAAGTCAACGCTCAGGGCGACAGGCTGTTTCATGCTGGTCGCAATCGTCAGGCGGCCTGACGATTGGGTCCAGCATGAAACAGCCTGTCGCCTTTGAGTGTTGACTTCAATGTTCACTTTTATTTATTTATATATATATATATATATATTGTTGTGGATTCCGAGATTAAATCCGGTCTCAAATGAATGACAAACGCAGGAATGAAATATAGCAAATAAATGTATTGACGCAATAATACAATTGGTAATACGGTTAGTAGATCCAGAAATGCGGTTAGTAGCAACAATAATATATATATACAGTCTGGGAAATTCAGAATCGAAGTATGACTTTCTTCTGAGTCTACGTGCTCGCAACTGTGACTCCTACAAAGCGGTTACCTGACACTCTCACTCTCTCACTGTATCACTCTATCAGTGTATCTCCGTCTAACTCCCGGGTATTCACCGGCAGCAATACAAGTACCCACTGGGCGAATCCACTTGTATGAAAAAGGGGTGGACCCCATAACACACACACACACACACACACACACACACACACACACACACACACATATATATATATATATATATATATATATATATGCATGTGTGTGTGTTCACGCGAAGGGTAAAGAAAATGTGCGTGCGACTTTTAGATAGAAAGATACCAACAGACTGATAAACAAAGAGAGAAAGAGAGAGAAAGAGATGAACTGACTGCAATAGACAGACAGATAGATAGATAGATAGATAGATAGATAGATAGATAGATAGATAGATAGATAGATAGATAGATAGATATGCGCCTTCACACGCGCATCACACACACATGCAAACACAAAAACAGTTAAAGGAATATTCACTTTTGTATGCTTATACTTACACTCTCTTGTCGGGCGTCTGTCGAATTCAATTTTGCCATTCATTAGTTGTTGTTTCGTTGTCACAGAAGAGGAGGGTATACGAACCGGATGACGAAAAGCTGACGCGATTGAAGTCTATGGATTCAAGTTAAAACGAAGGGCAGAATGGTGTGCGGACAGTGTGTCGTGACCAGCATAGGAAACACAATACTTAAAGCTTCCTCGACTATGACAGATTCTTCGTTGAAATCTGGTCACTAAAATTACCCAAGCGCTCCTCACTTTAGTCACACAAGTCTACAGTAATACAAAGAAAGTGGAAATAAGTTTAATTATCCTGGTGAGCATGAGTGGAACAGATATATGTGTTTCAACTTCAGTGACAGATTGTTTGGCGCTGATATTGTCGGTGGTCAACACAAGAAAAATACCTATTAATTTAAACAAATTGGTATTATTTGCTTGTAATAAAATATTAATCAGACGACAGAATGATAAAGTTTTAAAAAATCAAGATATCGATATTATGATCTGATTTCTCTTGCTGGGAATTTTGTTGTTTTTTTATAATAGAAAAAACGGCACATCGTAGCGAGGATTTGGTTAGCGCAAGTATTAAAGCTCTCTTGCTATGATAATTAATCAATTTCCTCTCTAGTTTAATAGTAGTAGTATGGATTCTGTATTCATTCTCATCTTGATAATCACGATCCAACTTTTATATTTTTGTGATTTTTGTTTATCTACACGGAAAGAAGGAAGCAAAATATGAAGAACTGCTGTATAAAACAGCAAAACGCATGAAATAATGATACCTTTATTGTAAGAAAAATATTTTTCACATAAAAATATGTCAAAAACATAATTATTACTTTATTATAATAACATGTGTTTCCTAAGTTATTAATATATATTGTTATTAATATATTTGTTATTACTCTAAACGTTACAATAATTATATAAAATAAAACGTACCGTTATTTCAAATGAAGTATTATGAATTTATGCCACAGTTAATATAATTAACATTTTATTTCTTCTAAAACTGTTTTTCTTTACAGCTTTGTATAAAATATACGAACAAATATGTAAATTAATTGTGGAGTAATGGATAGCAGCTCGGATTGAGGAACCGGAGAGCTGAGTTCGAATTCCAGTCGAATCCATTACATTCACTTACGTGCTAATACCCTTGGGAAAGGTATGAATCCTCTTTTTCCCTCACCCCGCCCAGCTATGGGTAAATAGCAGGACAGTGTTAGATAGCAACTGGTCTACAGCAGAAAGAAATGACGGGAAATATCTGCCTCATCAATCATGTACCGAAAGATACATGATCGCCTAAGCATGTGTCATGCATGGCACATAACTGACTGACTGATGTAAATTATTATTACTAGCTTGAAAGCGCAAACATCCCAACCCGTCTATTATTATTCATTTAAATTTTGCCTTACATGCACCACTAATAGCTGATAAGTGAGTGTGAAGTATTAAACAAATTTTGTTCGTACATGTTCGTTTACAATTTAGAAAAAATAATGTTTTTCTAATAAAGTGAAAATGTTGAAAATAGAAATAAAAATGAAAGGTTACAAATTTTTAATCGAATTTTCAGCTTGATATTTATGATCTGACTCGTGACCCGATTGGTTACGTTCGCATTCTGATAATGAGACCCCAGTTCGAATCTCACCAGGGTCAACTTGTCAGGAAGGAGACTGGACGGGTCGATCTCTGCATGCGGCAAAAAAAAAAAAAAAATGCCTGAAAACCATGCGATTGAATTTGGGTAGACGGAACCCTTGGTTGCCGTCGAAGGCTGTCATCGTGACCGAGGACTTAGACTTGTTGGCCTTGTTCAAATTGTACAGAAACTGTAACTAAGGTCTGCTCAGCATACTTGCAGTATAAATCAAGAGTGGGCTCTGTGGGTGTTGAATAAACACAAATGCGCCTGAGCAAACGTCTACAATAGGGATTGGCTAGCCACCCTAGTAGACGGGTATCCTCAAATACGAATGGCCAGCTATACTTCTGTGTTCGTTTTGAAATCCGGCAAGTAATTGCAGCATAGCAAGGCACACTTGCCTTATTTTCGTTAACCCTAGAACACTAACTATATGTATATATTACCCAGCGCAAGTACCTGATTTTCTTACCTAAATAATGTTTTTCAGTTCCTATTAATGTTAACTCAAAGTACAAAGTTTGAAGTGCCTGCATGTAAAATATTTCAAATAAAGATTTATATTTAATATTATTTTTGGATATTTTCAAAATCGGGTATGATATACCATGGTTATTAGTGTTGTAACTTTAATTGATTGGTTAGTGTTCTAGGGTTAAGAAGAATTTCCGGAGGGAATCAAAATCATCGAAAAAGTCCTGGTAAAAA
>CAHIKZ030004146.1:1782500-1820000 GCA_903632075.3 Acanthosepion pharaonis
GAGCCTGTGTTAATGTATATAAAATAGACCAAACCCGGATATAAGAGAAACCCGGATATAAGAGACTTCTTCTCCGGTCCCGACAACTCTCTTACATCCGGGTTACACTGTATAATAAAAATATACCTATATCGAAAAAGACTACACCTGTTTTAAGCTCTCAGTCCAAACTTTCACGCAATTTATTAACTATGAAGCCCAGTGAAACAATAAACCTTCTTTTATTTTCTTTAGTATTAATTTTCTCTTCAAAGTACATTTTAAGGAAAAAATATTTCTTTTTATGTAAAGAAGTAAAAGATTTATCTATTGATAGCTTAAAATAATGTATTTTCAGATTTTAAATCAGGATATGTTTTTAGTGGTTTTCATTCGTTTCGGACCGGAGAAATTTTCAACTAATTATTAATAAAAATAATACATATTAATTTGAAAAAGTCTACACCTGTTTTAATCTATTACTCCAAATCTTCACGCAGTGTGTTAGCTATGAAGCACAGTGGAACAATAAATCTTCTTTAACAATCTTTAAATTCAAAGTAAGATATGAAATTGATAATAAAACTGATAATATTGTTTCCTCATCATTTTAAATCATGAACTGTTATTAAAAGAAACTCATCAGCTTATGAAGAGTCTAGTATATAGACTTCCGTTTCTCTAGGTCAACTGTTGATGTAGTTACGATTCTTGCTGAAAGTGCCTATCAAACTTTAGATAAGACTGATGAAACTCGAGTTGCTGCTTTAAAAACTTCGAAAATGTTTGACAGGGTTTGGCACACCGGTCTTCACCACAAGTTCAACGGTTATGGCATTTTCGGACGAATTTTTGAACTGATTCAGTTTTTCTTATCTAATCGCGAAATGAAAGTTGACATGAATAATAACTCTTCTAGATCTGTGTGTACTAACAGAGGTGTCCCTCAGGGCTATATCCTTCGACCTATTTTGTTCTTAATTTTCATCAATAACCTTCCTGATGAAATCTGTCCTCAATGTGGTATCTATGCTGATGACGTAACCATTTACTTCTGTCTTGATAGAAAATCTGATCAAAGTTTGTTGTTAACTTGGGCAAGGAATGTCTTTTTAATTATAACGCCTCCAAGACGAAAATTCTCTATATTAATCAACTGAAAGACCCATTTATGTCTTCCGTCAGCATGGCTGATGCTAACCTCCATAAGAATGACTCGTTCCGCCTTTTCGGTCTAACAGTCTCTGCTGATATGAAGAAGACTATATTGAACACATTGCTAGGTCTGTTGCTAGACGGTTTTTCTCGTCAGAATCTATCTTGCATATTTATAAGTCTATCATTTGTCCATAGGTAGAATATTGCTGCTAAATCTGGCCCGGTGTTCCTGTTGTATATTTGGAGATTCTTGTTTTCCAGTCTTTTTCCTCGGCCCTTCTGTTTCTACCTGCAGAGGATGATGAAATTTTTTCAGGATAGTTGTTATTCTGAAGAGTATGTTTGATACTGATCAGTTCCAGTTGGCAATTGATTTGGTAACCACTTATGATTTTTTACACGGTGCTGTAGGCATCGGACGATCCCTTTCTTTAAACTGTATAGATGGTGATAATCAAAGTTAATGTATTGTCCGGTGAAGGTTGGCTTGTGATATGCAGCTATCTCATTTTGGTGTGAGTTATTATTACATTCAGAAAGGCTAGGCGATTATTGTTTTAATTCTTCCATTGTGAACTGGATCGAAGGTCTTACTGAGTTGCAATGGTCTAGCTGTTTTTGCACTGCTTCCTAGTAAAGCCAGAGTATGAAATTGTCCTTTCGTTATCGCAGCTGTTGGCTTTAGCGGTACCATTCCTAAAGCCAGACTAAACTTCGAGGTAATGGCTACTCCTATAGATTGAATAAAGTGTTCAAATCGACAAGCACCGGATGAAGGCCAGATTGCACAGTGACCAAAACATTGTGATCATAACAACAAAGATGACGACAGTAGTTGGCATGTAAGTAATGTAAGTAACTGACAGAAATGTATTTTCATTTGCAAAATGCAAATGCATTACTAATGATTTTACTAAAGAAATACATTGTAAATACGAAAATGGAATATCAATGATCTGGGATTAACGCAAAAGTTTCTGATAGCATAGCGTTTTTGTATCTATAGTGGATATACATATATGTATGCTTATATATATATTCAATAAGCTCTTAGTGCATAGCTGTTGAAGAATAAGGACAGAAAAGACTGATACTGGTAGAGATGAACAAGCTTAGCTAAATTAAAAGACAGACTGGAATAGACTGGATCAGAGAAATTGGAATAAATACCCAAGAAAATTTCAATTAAATAAGTCATCTTGGAGTCTCTGGCTCATCTCGGCAGATGTCATACAAGATACTGATTATCATGTGACTTTCTCTGATTGTCTCTTCAAAGGGTGCAGGCAAGTGCAAAATCGCGTCGAGTCAACCCCCTTCCCGACGCACGCTTTTTACATCCAAGCAACGACCCTAGCCCCCTAAACCTTCTTTAATCGTTTTTTTACTTCTATTCCCCCTTTTCTTCTTCTTCTTCTTCTTCTTCTTCTTCTTCTTCTTCTTCTTCTTCTTCTTCTTCGCATGTCATCGAATAGATTGTTCGGTCGAGTGGTCGGGATATTTTCTGCTCAGATGATCAATGTACAATGTCCCGGAAACAAGCATCGTTTTGCAACGAATTCCGTTTGTCCTGAATCTCATCAGTAGCTACCTTCGTAAAAAATCAAACGAAAATTTTTCGTTGTTTTTTTTTCATGACTCCGAATCGAGAAAAAGGCTTTTTCGCGTTTTAGTTTGATTCAATTTTATATATTTGTATATTGTTAATCTGCGCATGTCTATTCCAAAACGTAGAAAAACAAACGCTGTAAAAAAAAAAATACTTTGACAATTCATATATTCATATATTTTTTACTTGGAAGACATCAAGTCACTGATCTGCTTAAGCTCTGTCCAACATCACAGAATAACAGCTAAGCGTAAATGCACTTCTACAAGATGCATATATATATATATATATATATATATATATATATATATATATATATATATATATATATATATATATATATATATATATATATATATATATATATATATATATATATATATGTATACACATATTGGGGGAAAATGTAGGCAAAAGTGGGAAAAAGTTCAACATGTTACAACAAATTTAGTCGGATGAAGTCTTAAAGAACGAAACGCGTCACACGAAAACATTCCCCAATATTTTTTCTCGATATATAAAATTTATATATAGTTATATAGTTATATATATATATATATATATATATATATATATATATATATATATATATATATATATATATATGTGTGTGTGTGTAATATATATATAATATATATATATATATATATATATATAATATGTATTTATATAAATATATATATAATATATATATATATATATGCAATTTTACATATTTATATATTATATATGTGTACTTATTGGAAAGCATTCAATATCAGTGATTGAGCTAACACACACACGCACACACATATAAATACCATTATTTTTCTTCATTCCCAATAACCGTTACACATGACGTCACGGCAGACTATTTCAAACTTACAGCCTTCCACCGAATACCAGGATGCAGACAAAGGAATTCTAACTACGATGTGGGCACCACATTGGTTCAGAGAAATCGGAATAAATAGCCAAGAAAATTTCAAATTAATAAGTCTTCTTGGAGTTTCTGGCTTATCTGTGACTTTCTCTGATTGTCCCTTCAATGGGTGAAAATCCATGAACAAACAATAGCAAAATATGAACTTCGGACAGTTTATCCACAACATTGACCACAATACTCACCAACTTATACGGAAATTTGAAAATTAAACAGGCAGACCTTGTTGATTCTTTGTCCTCAAACTTTCGGAAGGAACTCGCTTTGCAGTCGAACTGGTCCCCGACATAAACATTTCCCGCTTTCGGCGATGTCAAATGCCTATACAAGCTAAACAAACACGCGCTTAGTTACGAGCGAAGGAAATCGAAATAATCAGAACGATAAAGACATAAATACAGAGAAAGAGAGATAAGAGCAGATTGGAACAGATAATGAACCGAAAAGATAGGAAGATAGTGTGTGCGTGAGAAAGAGAGAGAGGAAAAGAGAGAAATCAGGAAGATAGAGAAAAAATCAAAATAGATAGATAATGTACCAACCGAGATATTATAGATAATGAACCCAGATAGAGAGATAGATAGGGAGAGAGAGAGAGAGAGAGAGAGAGAGAGAGGGGGGGGGGGGGAAAGAAAGAAAGAAAGAGAGGGAGAACAGACTAAAAACGAACGAGATAATGAAAGATAACGAAATGAGATAGATAGATAGATAGATAGATAGATAGATAGATAGATAGATAGATAGATAGATAGATAGATAGATAGATATGAAGCCACTGCGATGGACCATAAAATGAATAACCAGTCAGAATCAAATTCACTAAATTAAAAATAATTTGCAAAAGAAGCTTATATACAAATATTTTACGGATTAATGCCATTATGATGGCTGCACATACATGATTAGAATCTCCCTTTCCATCACATCTCAGATGTGCTCTATGCAATCGATATTGGGTGACAGTGTTGAAAAACTCACATAGAATATTACTGCCACATCTGGTCTGTTACTCCTGCTGTATATTCAGAGATTGTGCTCTATGCAATCGAGATTGGGTGACAGTGTTGAAAAACTCACATAGAATATTACTGCCACATCTGGTCTGTTACTCCTGCTGTATATTCAGAGATTCTTGATAAAAATCCAAAGAAGAATCAGCAATATTATTCGTCCTGACCTGGCGTCTCGGTTTCAATCACTTTCCTACCACCGTAAAGTTGCTTCCCTGTGCCTTTTCTTTTTTTTATAATTGCTTTGTAATTGCTCGGATGAGCTCTTCACTGTGGTACTGTTTGGATTGCAAAGGAAAATATTTGTCGCAGATTACTTCCACAACGAAGAGAACAAATCCGTGTAAGTTCAGACTCGAAGATCAGGGGCAGAAAGAAATGCAGGTATTATTTCACAATTCACAATGCACGTAACCATTCAGAAAAATAACTCACTTACCGACGACCGCTGTGGTTGCTAAATACACGAATTTTGTCTTTTTTCTCCCCGATTCGAGAACACCAACTGGTTTTATCGACATGGAAGAGGACGCACAATATTAGCATATCAAAATACATTTATAGCGACTCCTGCGACTAACTTGTTAGCAATTTGGTCATTCCATCTTTAGCATATCATACATTAATATGTAAGCAACACTAGTAGAAATAAACTGTTTTTAAAAGTTTTTACTATTAATGGGAGTCCAACGAGTAAGCAGTCTTGAAACAGCTATGTAAGTGTTCTGGGACTGCAAAGGAAATATTTGTCTCTGTCTATATTTCTGAGATGAGGTATTATGTACACTATTTACATTATTCGGACTATTGTCCTCATCTTTGTCGCCATATTTATTACAGTGTTTCGGTCCTTCAGTATCTGTTTATATTTCTGAGATGAGGTATTATGTACACTATTTACATTATTCGGACTATTGTCCTCATCTTTGTCGCCATATTTATTACAGCGTTTCGGTCGTTCTACGCGCCGGCCTTCTTCAGGTGATTGGAATGTCGAACTGAACCCTTTATTTCGCTCACTGGAGTAGACAGAACTGATAACTGACATCCATTAAACATGGCACGTGGAATTAGAACAGTCTACCCCAGTGAGCGAAATAAAGGGTTCAGTTCGACATTCCAATGACCTGAAGAAGGCCGGAGCTTACAACGGCCGAAATGTTGTAATAAATATGGCGACAAAGATGAGGACAATAGGTTCATGAAGACATTCGATACAAGTCATACGTGATGAAGAGACGTCAATTTATGTCTGAAAAAACAAAAGAAAATCGTTTAAACAGATCCAAAAGGCTTTTAAACAAACTTAAAAATCCTTCAGAAATTGGCGTGATTTTTTGTAGCTCAAGCGGTAAAGGCACGTCAGCGTATATGACGGTTCCGTATAGGATGCAGGTTCGAATCCTGTCAAAGAACGAAAATTTTCTATGAAAATTTCTCGGACATTCAGGCCGGTAAATGTTATTTAATACTGTTTATCATAAACAGAGCATTTGCTTAAATACTTGTATCTATAAAATAACAAATTTAAACATAAAAATATGTCTTTAATAAATAAATTGTCGGACCTATATATATATATATATATATATATATATATAAAAAGACATTTTTGTAGGTACAAAATTTAATGATCGAAATAAAAGTATAAAACTTAATATTACTAGACATATTAAAAACGGGCGAAGCAACCGGTTTCACACCCGCTCTTCAGGCTTCAACGGGAGATTTAAAATTAACACAGATAATATATTACTATTATATATTTTAAATATGTCAAGGAAGGGGAATATATATTACTATTATATATTTTCATATATATTACTATTATATATTTTCATATTCAATATGTCAAGGAAGGGGATTTTATTATTAGTATTGAGTTCATATGTGAACTCAATACTAATAATAAAATCCCCTTCCTTGACATATTGATAAACACAAATAACAAATTTACTATTTCGCCATACAAAAAACCTACAAGCATAAATTCATGTACACTTAACTAGAAGAGCGAATGCCCATATTACTACAAAATAGCAATTATAAAGAATCTAATACATCGTGCAGAAACTAATTCATCCACAAAACAGATTTTTTACAGTGAACTAAAGAATATAAAACAGACACTTATTAATAATAGCTTTCCAAACTATATAGTTGATGAACAAATAAGATGCTTTCTTAGAAATCTCAATAATAAGCAAATTGTACATAATACTGCTTCTACTGATCTCAAATATATTAATCTCCTATATCGTAATCAAATGCATACTAATTATAAACAAGATGAAAACATACTAAAAAATTTAGTAAATTCTAATATATCAACTACAGATCCTAGCAAAAAAAATTAAATTAATCATATACTACACTAAATCTAGTATATCCAACTTAATACTTCGCAATGATTCTTCTCCCCAGTTAGCGATTTGCAAAAAACAAACATAGTTTATAAATTCAAGTGCCCTTTGGGAGAGTGTATCTCCAACGAATTAAATAATATTTATGTTGGTCACACCACAAACTTGCTTTCACGACGCTTGACACTACATTTTAATGAAAACTCTAACATTTTAGGCATTTAAAACAACATGCCTGCCCGCACACAATTCCGTAAAATACTTGTCGAAAACACAACTATACTTCGACATGAAAACAATAGACAAAAACTAAAAATACTTGAAGCATTATACATCAAACAGTTAAAACCCAACCTAAACAAAATCAATTATGGCATGTCTACAAATATTCTTAAATGTCTATAATTTCTATAATTGGTAACAAAAGCCATTGGTTTATACCAACGGCTTTCCTTATTTCATTCTACAATTCACTCTCGTGTAGTCATGTGTGACGTCATGAGATGCGGTGCGATTTTCGCTTCTAGCGTCTTATATGCGCGTGTTTATCGTTGCTTAGTGATCCACTATGTAAACAATGACAGACTATCATCACTGTCGTGTCCGTATATTGTTTAATATGTTTGTGATTTATATCTTTTATAATAGCTTAAGTAAGCCGAAAGCTTAGATTATATTAAAAAAATAATAGATAAATATTGTGAATTTCTTTCTTCGTTTAATGATAATGTTATCAAACTTATCAGAAGATACGAACAAATTTTACATAAAATAAATAGACAACACTTGTCTATATTATTTAATGAAACGTGTATAAATGAAAATATGCTGCCTAAATACACACAATATATATATATATATATATATATATATATATATATATATATATATATATATATACATGAATTATTCACACAAAACTAATGCAAAGGTTAATGATTTTAAATGGCGAGACATCCATCTCGCAAACAATTCAAATATTACACAAAAAACCTTAGATCCGTTATGAATGAGAAAATCCTTGTTCATATAAATTTCTGCCGTGAAGATTGTTATTTTTAGACGAAAGCTTTCGTCTGTTAACAACTAAGACATCAGAAATTTATATAATAGATGTTCATTCTTGATTTTTTCTCTTAGTAATATTTGGATACAATACAATATATTTTCGATGAAGGATTATTACTAGAGAAAAAATCATTAACCTTGCATTAGTTTATAAACACCTTGAATTTTTCATGTATTTGTAATTTGATTGCACGTTTATTGTATATATATATATATATATATATATATATATATATATATATATATATATATATATATATATATATATATATATGAGATGATAGAACGCATCAGAATATCTGCTTTGTGGAGTTTAGGGAGACCGTAAAGTTTGGGTGTTTGAGTGATATTCTCTGAGTCACCGCCATGATTTGTTTTCATTTTTAATTAGTTTCCTCATCTTCTTATTAAATTTTTGTGTTTCAATATTTATTTTCTGTTCGTTTAGTTTTTCGTATATGTCGGTACCGTTGAGCAGTGAATTAACTTTTTTCCTCCGTATGTATTCTTGATCACAATCCTACTTGTCTTGTCAGAGGAAGTGATGTGGAGTTCCTTAGTTCTTGCTTAGTTCTTGCTTAATGCATTGCGAGTCTAGATATAAAATCACTTCACACCAAAGTCCCAGTCGAAAAATGCCTAAATCTCCTAAAAAACAATAATACAAACAATCAAAGAAAAATCTCTCCCTACCAACAGCTAAAACAATAAAAATCGGCCGTCTTATCACCAATAATTGCTATTTCCTAATTAATGATTTTTACAAACAAAAATTTAGATTACCAATAGTAAGAAAAATCATGCAAAATTTGTTGTTTAAAAACAGTAATTTTACTTTGCTAACCAGATGCTTCTCCGTCCTGGGTATGACGATAAACTGCATCCGCGTCCTGTGTAAGACGATAAACTACGTCCAACAGCAAGGCCTCTGATCAGGAGGTTTTGAGGAATGTGGAACCACCTTTTAATTGCTGGTGTTCCCAGGTCCACCCTGACCTGGGGTGGTAGCACCTCTTAGGGTTTCTGCTATGGGCAAATAGTTAACACTCAGATTACATTCGCGTTCTGGGTATGACGATAAACTACATCCGCGTCCTGGGTATGACGATAAACTACGTCCAACAGCAAGCCCTCTGATAATACGTTTTTGTTGCTAGCTGTAAGTTTTTGAAAAATAATATTACCAGCTATATGTTTTTGAAAAAATAATATTACCGGCTATACATTCTGGGGAAAAAATATTAACAGAAGTGGATTTTGACAAAACAAAAATATTATCAGAAAAAAAAAAATATTGTCGGCATTAAATGACCCATTGAAGTCGATATGCCGTAAAACAAAACAAACCAAAGCAAACCAGATGCTTCCTCTGTAGCTAAATAGTATAGCACGTCAGGCCATAATGAAGGTTCCGTGTAGGATACAGGTTCGATTCCTGTCGGAGGACACATATATTCTACGAAATTTCTCGGACATTTAGGCTGGTAAATGTTGTTAATACTGTTTATTATAAATAGAGAATTTACTTAAAGATTTGTATCTATACAAATAACGTATCAACATAAAATATATTAAAATAATTTCCGGACTTATTTCATTTCATAATATATGACGTCATTTGTTTACGTTAAGATACGCTTCGAGCAGATATGAGCGTCCGAGAGAAGCCATGAGAAATGTGTAGTTTAAAAGCAGTAATTCGACCTTGCTAACCAGACGATTCCTCTGTAACTAAATGGTATGGCACGTCTGGTTATATGACGGTTCCGTGTAGGATACAGGCTCGATTCCTGTCTGGAGGACACATATTTTCTACGAAATTTCTCGGACATTCAATGTTGTTAATACTGTTTATTATAAACAGAGCATTTACTTAAATATTTGTATCTATAAAAACAATGCATAAACAGAAAATATATTAAAACTATATAATTGCATAATCCTATATATGTATTAAAATGTAATATATACAATAAAATATTTTAAGGTTAGTTTCTGTGGTTTTACTTGATCATATTTTTTTTTCTATCCGATGTACTTACTCTTTTTCTGCTGATTTGGTTTCTTTTTTAATTTCATGTGTGTTATCTGTACTCTCTCCTTTTTGATACATCAGTGTAAAAAAGAGGTCTAGGTTTAACAGTTGGAAATTCTCAAAAGGCTGGAGATTCGTTTGAGAGGAAGCAGAATAGCGTTTGTCGGAGAAACGTCTTTTATTTAAAAAAAAAAAAAAAAAAGAAAACGAAGGAAAGAAAGAAAAAGAAAGAATGAAAAAACGAACAGAAAAACGAAAAAATCAAATTCGATGACGAACTACAGTCACGTGCTTCGTTCGGCATGCGCTGAACGGATGAGATGGTCACATGACACGAAGAGAAATTGGAGAAGGCGTAAGATATTTCGTGTGCGAGTTATTCGCTGTTGACAACAAACAACACAGCTGAGTGAACAGCACGAGCGAAAGGAAGTTGTACGTCAATCGAACCGTGAAAGAAAACGAAGAGTTCCACACGTTTCTATAACGCCTCGCTTTGACTCCGCCATGGTTAACATCTTTATCTTTCTTAAAGATTTCAATTTCTATTAGGGTTTTCTTTTATCTTTTTTGTCTTCATTTTTTCATTTTATCCCTGCGTCTTTCACTTTTTCCTTCATCTTTTTCCTTCATTTTCCATCTCTTTTCCCTTTATAACTTTCCCATAACTTTTTTCCATTTTCTATCGTTTTTTTCTTTCATTTTACTCCTTCATTTTTTCTTTTATATTTTTCTCATTCTTCTTAATTTTTCACTTTTCCTTCATCTTTTTCTTTGATTTTTAATTTTTCTTTTTTTTTCCCATTTCACCTTTTCTTTAATTTTTCAATTTTTCTTTCATATTTCCTTTCTTTTTTATTTGTCTCTCCATTTATCATTTTTTTCCTTCATTTTATTTTATTTCTCCTTTATTTTTTAGATTTTTACTTCATTTTAAAAAATTTTTCCTTCATTTTTCATTTTCTTACTTTATTTTTCGGTCTTTTTCCCCGCCTTCAACTTTTCTGTTCATTTTTTCATCATTTTTTCCCTTCATCTTTTTGATTCATTTTTTTCTCCGAAAGTAACTTTCGCCTTTGTTTTCATCAGGCCTTTCATCTTTTTGACTAACCACTGAAATCAAAATTATACCATTCAGCCACACAAACCACTTTCAGGTGTATTTTTAGACCAACCCTCCTGTCTGAATTATCGTCTTAAAACATGATTACACACACGCATATATATATATTCCAATTTGTCATACTATTTTCCTAAATACTGTTTGTAGATATATAAAATTATACAAAATTATATATGTTATAGTTACATTAAAAAATCCAAATTTAAAAAGATAGACACTTCTGTCTAAGCCTTTTTTTCTGGTTAATGTGAATCCCTTACTATAAATGTAATTCACATTAACCAAAAAAAAAACTAAATTTTTTTCCAAATGTCATTTTATACCATATATATATATATATATATATATATATATATATATATATATATATATATATATTTTATTTTTATTTATTTTTATTATGTATTATTTTTATTAGTATCTTAATTAAATTATTATTAATTTTATCAATATTATTAATTGTATTGATTTCACTATTGATTTGTATACAAAAAACAGAGTTACCGTTCTTGATCTCCAAACGTTATTTTTTTAATGACAGCATTCGTTTTTAAATTAAAATTTATAATTCTGCTTTTCAATCATATGTTCAATCTTAAACTACAATTCATTTAAACACTTAACAACCAGGATACTCCACCGTAACAATAAAATATCTCGCGATAACTAGAAGTATTAAACAGACAGTACAAACCCAAAAATTGCGCCTGAAGATTTCAAATGTCATAAAACTCCAAGTTGTGCAATCAACGTGGGGTATCATATTTATTTTTTAATATATTAAATAGCTCTGTTATTTAACATTGAACACTGTTTATTTCTTTCACTATAGGACAATAATGGGTATGTCCCAATCCTCATAAATACGTTGTGGTGAACTACTTAGCTTATTATCCCCACTACAATAGCGTCCAAAGTATTTATGAGGATTGGGACATACCTATTAGTATTCATAGGTCCGGTATAAAACACTCGCCTTTTTAGATTAACTCTACACAGAGTCAATATCTCATACCCGTCGCCATAATGTTGTAACCTAGAAAAGGTTACTGAATGAAGAATAAACAAAATGGAGGTTGGAAATGATAATCTTGATGAACTTGGTAATCTTTATAACATCAATAAAATACAATACTCGCCAGCGGCGTGAAGTAGGTAAACCACGACTAGTGGTAGACTACTTAGCGTATTACCATATAGTGTCCAACGTATTTATGAGGATTGGGACATGCCCATTAGTGTTCATAACTACGGTATATAACCCATCCCGAATCCATTACATTAAATTACGTGCTAATACCCTTGGGAAAGGTATGAATTCTCTTCTTCCCTCCCCAACTATGGGTAAATAGCAGGACAGACTGGGTTCTATAGTTTTGGATGGCACTGGTCTACCGCAGAAAGAAATGGCAACCTACCGCGGGAAAAAAAATCTGCCACGTCTGTCATGATCGCCTACGCGTGTAACACGCCTATAACTGATGAACGCTTGCTCGTGCATTTACCTATATTTATACATTCGAATATATATATATAGCATAAAATGACAATTGGAAAAAAAATCTTAGATTTTGCCGACGCGTTTCGTCTTCCGACTTTTTCAAGGCAAAAATGAAATCGAAATGTTTTTGTTGTTATAGTTACATTGAAAAAAATCCAAATTTAAAAAGATAGACGCTTCTGTCTAAGCCTTTTGTTTCTGGTTAATGTAAATTACCTTTATAGTAAGGGATTTTTTTTTTTTGCCATGTCGACAATATAGTTAAATTCCCAGGTCAATTCTTATACCAATCTGCCTTGTCCACTGAATTGATCTGGGAATTTAACTATATATATATATATATATATATATATATATATATATATATATGTGTGTGTGTGTGTGTGTGTGTGTGTGTGTGTGTGTGTGTGTGTGTGATTTACGTATTTTCTTGCTCCAATCTCACTTATTTCTCTTCTTTCTCCTCTTTCACTTTTGTTTGAATATGTTTTTATCTGTATCCCTCATTGTTTTTTTTTATCTTTATTTATGTTTCCCTCTTCTAAGTAAGGAGATGAAATTAGCTTTTTGCCAGTTTCTTCGTTTTTTTTTATTTTTATTTTATTTTCGTTTTTGCTTTTCTTTCATTCTCTTTGCAATACCGGTGTTGCCGCCTTTAAATGCTTGTACTTTTTTTCTTCTTCTTCTTCTTCTTCTTCTTCTTACTCCCTCACTATCTAATTTCACCTTTCCGTATTCGTTTGCTACGTCTCTTTTCCCCTTTCTGTCCCTATGTCAATAATTATTTCCTTTGTAAGTCGATGAGATATCAAAGTGAATCCCTAGAATCGATATAAATAGGCGTCCAATGTCTAATTCACTTGATCCTTTATTGAAAGTGATAGCTTATAAGCCAGAAAATGGAACCAGGAACAACTAGATCTGCTATTCAATTTCTGTTGCAACATCAAACCAATATGGACACAGGTATTTGCTGACTAACGTTCTATCTATCTATCTATCTATCTATCTATCTATCTATCTGTATGTGTGTATGTATCTGTATCTACGTCTCTTCATATCTATCTATCTATTTCCATATCTTTTCATATCTATCTATGTCTCTTCATATCTATCTATCTATCTATCTATCTATCTATCTATCTATCTATCTGTATGTATGTGTGTATGTATCTGTATCTACGTGTTATATCTATCTATTTACATATATCTTTTCATATCTATCTATCTATTTATCTATCTTCATATCTATCTCTCTTCATATCTATCTATCTATTTATCTATCTATGTCTCTTCATATCTCTCTCTCTCTTCATATCTATCTATCTATGTTTTTTCATATCTATCTATCTATCTATCTATATATATATATATATATATATATGTGTGTGTGTGTGTGTATATGTGTGTATGTATCTGTATCTATGTGTTATCATATCTATCTATTTACATATATCTTTTCATATCTATCTATCTATCTATCTATCTATCTATCTATCTATCTATCTATCTATGTCTCTTCATATCTATCTATCATGCTACGTACTTTCTCTTTAGGTCACTCTTTCCTTACAGATATACCAGGTGTAACAGCAACTGTCCATTCCATATTTAATATCTAAAATAACCCTAAACTAAGTGAGTTTCCTTTTTTTCCTGTTTTCAGATAAGACGGTTAGCCATCAGGACACCATTTGTCTCAAGAATCACTGAAAAAACCCTTTGAGTTATTCAGCTAGAAATAGAACCGGTTAAAATCGTTTTGTGTCAGCCACACTGTCTTCCCAAATGAGCAATGGCTGGAGGAAACCCTACGCGCAATCCACGAATCTGCCACTCGGTGGCATGGCACGAGCATTTACCGCTGGTGGTCCGCTGTCGGACCGCCGGCGTCTTCGTCTCGGCAATGTTACTACTGGCGGACCGCTATAGGCCTACCGGTGGCAGCCACCAGATGACCGCTGGCGTTGCTATCGGATGGTACCAACATTCATACTCTAGCTTCCATTTTCAAAGTTCATTCAAGAGAACGGTGAATAAACTTATAAAAGAGGGAACAGTTGAGAGGAAAACTGGATTAGGATGTCGCAACAGCTAGAGGGATTATCATTTCAACTTAGAGCTAAATACATTCTTGTTGTTTAAATTAATCTTCAATAGCGTTATAAAAACCTCGGAGAATCCCAATAAAAGCTAAAGAGATCAATTCGAAAAGATCAAACTCAATCCAGAAGACGTTGAGAGAGGAGTTTCAGCTATGACAGTCCAAAGAGCAAGAAAAAAGACTTGAAAATTAAATCATACGTGAAACATGTAAGGCACCTTGTTATTCCAACACAGAAAGTCAGAAGGCTAGAAAAGTGAAGATCATCTTGAATGCGTTGGCAAATGATCCTGGAATAATATATATATATATATATATATATATATATATATATATATATATATAATTTCAATCCTTCATAAGCTTCCGATCCTTAGCTAGAATTAATTAATTAATGATGAACACATCATTTTCGTTTTTGATTGATTTCATGACGACTCTCCTGTTAAGCTTGGAGAGAAATTATACATTCTTAATGCTTAAAGTAGAGTCCAATAGTGTTATAAAACCTCGGAATATTCCAGTAAAATATTTTTAATCATTTCTAAGATACAACGATTTAAATCTTAATCTACCAAATGTACAATTTTGTTTGTACACGATTTGGACAACTTTCCTGTTACACCCATTATGTTTCTTAATATATATATATATATATATATATATATATATATATTTAAGTTATGAAGAACTTGGTAAACCGAATTGGTAAATCCAAGGAGGATGAAATCCTGAGAGCGCAATGTGAAGAACAGAGCTAATATTTAGTGAAAAACAGACCATTTTAAGGTACCATTACAATAATTTATTTCACCAAAATCCTTTTTAAAGGATTTCGGATCATCAGGTAACACTTCCAACAATGAAATGAGAGGAAAAATGTGATTAGAAATTGATGGGTAGTGTAATTTTTTTGTAATTAAACAGGGGAGGGTGAAGGTGGCGGTTAAAGAGACAATACAAAGTATAGGAGGGTTAAATTTACATCTCTCTTAAATAAGCTTTATACTGGGGTAGGAGGAGTAATTATATATATATATATATATATATATATATATATATATATATATATATATATATATATATATATATAGGGTGCGGCTGGTATTTTAGGACATACAGATTTAAGATTAATACTGCTTACCACTAACTTCTAATGCTTTTATTTTGCAGAAATCAAGAATGGCAAATCCTATGATAAGAAATGAAATGAAAAGGCATGCTGTGATTGTGGCATTAAAGGCTGATCATAACGATTTGGATATTGCACGTTTCCTCAGAGTTGCAAGATCGTTTGTCCACAAGATACGAAAAGAGTTAGAAGACGCTGACAGTTCACCAATGTATGTATGAAAATGTAAAAGACATTCTGCACGTTCTGATAAAGTGAGAACATCCGAATTTATTCAGGAAGGCAAGTAGACAATTGATGAAAACCGATGTCAATCAATGAGGTCAATTGCCAAAAAGCTGCATGTGTCTGAAAAAAAAAACAATTAGAAGGAATATTCATGAAGACATTCAATAGAAGTCCTACATGATGAATAGAGGTCAATTTATGTTTGAAAAAACAAAAGAAAACCGTTTAAACAGATCCAAAAGTCTTTTAAACAAATTTAAAAATTGTGATTTGGTTTTTCTCAGATGAGAAAAAATTTGATCAAGATCAAAAACTTAACAGAAGAAATGACAGATGGCTTTGTTCAGATCCTTCTGAGGTGCCAAGTGTGATGCACACAAATTTTCCTTCAAGTGTTATGGTTTTGGGTGTTCTTAGGTATGAAGGACATGTTATTCCACCACACTTTTTCCCACAAGATCTTAGATTAAATGCTGTTGCTTACATTGAGGTTCTAGCAACAGTTTTTACAAACAAATATTTCAGCAAGACTCAACTCCAAATTACAAACACAAGAATGGATGGCTGACCATTTGGACCACATCACACCCAACATTTGGCCTCAGATGATTAGTGGAAAAAAATTTGATAACACCAAAGATCTCTTAAAAAAGTTATGTCTTAAGGACCAATTAAGAAGAAATGGAGTGGTGGTTTTATTGAATAAAATTAAATAATAATTAGTTAAATTTCATGTTTATTTATTTGTAATCAAATATAATTAAATTCATTTGTCCAGCAAGTTTTTTTTTATTAATCCATAAAATCTGTCTTCAAATAAAGCCGTACCCTGTATCTATAAAGAAAATGAACTTTATCTGTTGTTTATTTGTGTTTTTTTATTTTTTTATATCGTAAATTTTGGTCAGTCCTCATGTTCGTCAAACGGCCTCTTTTAAGATGTTTTTTTTTTTAAAGATAGAGGCTGGATAGATTCATGTTGCTCTGAATTCCCTTGGTCATTTTGACATTTTTCTTGGTTCCTGGAAAAGAGATGTGCGTGTATTAAGACAGTATTTACATTAGTCGGACTATTTCCTCATCTTTGTCGCCATATTCGTCACAACGTTTCGGCCGTTGTACGCTCCGGCCTTCTTCAGGTGGTTGGAATTTCGAACTGAACCCTTTATTTCGATCGCTGGGGTAGACTGTTCTAATTCCACGTGCCATGTTTGATGGATGTCAGTTATCAGTTATCTCCTGCTAATTTTCCTCTGAAAGTTCTCCACTGCCTTAACCAGGAATTGAACTCACCTTCTTTGGGTCTGTCACTGGATCTAACCAACGCCTTTATCCACTGTGCCATGTGTCCTTGAGGACATCTGGGTATGAACTTCTGAGTATTATAAACCTAATGTTTTGCATCATTTTTACCAGTGCTCATATTGCAATTTTTGCTGTTATCATTGCATGTCTTTACCAGAAATTGCAACTTTGTTATCATTGCTTTTCTCTGGCACTCCTTATTATTATATTGTATTTATTTCTATCAGGAGATTTTTTGGCCTAGCATATGTGCTGATTCCTTAAGTTTACGAATTTTCCAATGGTGTTCCCTGTCTATGATCTCCATCCCACAGGGGGCGGTGATCACCCCTTCTCTCTCCATATGTGGTCAGCCACGCGTTCTTGAAGCCTTACCTTGAGGGGGCGGCCTGTCTCCTTTAGAATGGATGCGTATACACAGTCTTTAGTCATGTTCCTCTCTATGGGGGGTCTCACTCGTGAGAGATACCTGCGAAGTGTTGTCACGCTTTTGAAGGTTGTCCTGATGTTATATGGACCGCAGATCTTTTGTATTTTCTCTGATAACCCCTTCACATAAGGCAGGCAGACTGTTTTCCAACATGTTGTTGTCCTCCTCCTCCTCCTCCTCAGATCCCAGTTTTTGGGGGCTGCTGCCAACCCAGGGTAGTTGTTGCGTTGTAGGGTACTACTTATACTGACCAATTCCTTATCTAACGTCTCTGGATCGCCACTTTGACTTTTTGCTCGATGTTGTAAGCATCGGACGATCCCTTTCTTTACGCTGTATGGATGGTGGGGAGTTGAAATTGAGGTACTGTCCGGTGAATGTTGGTTTACGGTATACGGGAACCATTCTCTGTTCGAGATATTAAATCCAGTTACTCTCTTTCTCCATTGTGAAACGAAGGTCAAAGACTTCTTCCTGATTAAATGAAAGTGTCAACGTAGTAACCATATAGTTGGTAGACTCTAATGCCACAAATAATGTATATATTATTGCTGGTGACCAATTAAGCCCTCATCCTGTCGATATATGTGAGCGAAGTGTGTTGTTTGTTACAGAAAGTCAACATCTCCATCAGATTGAATACTGGTTTCTCTAGGGGAAGAGTCAGAGGATCTCTGAGAGTGCCTCCTCCGTGTAGAGGCAGTTATTGAATGGTAGTGGGGGAGTTTTTATTGAATCAAAATTAAATAATAATTAGTTCAACAAATTTTTGTGAATGTTTATTTATTTGTAATCTGCGATAATAATTAAATTCATTTGTCCATCAAGTTTGCGTTTTTTTTATTAATCCATAAAATCTGTCTTCAAATAAAGGTAGTATGATGATGTATCTATGTAAAGATTCAAATGAACTTTATCTGTTGTTTATTTCCATCTCATTTTTTTATGTTTTTTTTATATCGTAAGTTTTTATTCAATACTGTCCTCATGATATTCTGTCAAACTTGTGCGTCACCTTCTGATCTTTCCTCTTTTAAGACTTGGCGAGACTTTTTTTTAAAGATAGAGGCTTGGATAGATTCATGTTACTGATGTTTCATCCAACGGTTTCCCTTGGTCATTTTGACATTTTCTTGGTTCCTGGAAAAAGAGATATGCTAGGCCACAAAATCTGTATTAAGTTTATACAATATGGGAACCAGTTATTTAGAGAAAAGCAATGATAACAAAGTTGCAATATGAACTCTGGTAAAGACATGCAATGATAACAGCAAAAAATTGCAATATGAGCACTGGTAAAAATGATGCTGAAAACATTAGGTTTATGTCAGAAGTTCATACCCAGATGTCAAGACATATGGTAAAGGCGTTGGTTAGATCCAGTGACAGACCCAAAGAAGGTGTTCAATTCCTGGTTAAGGCAGTGGAGAACTTTCAGAGGGAAAGTGTGTGTATCCAAATATGAGACTTCAATAAAGGGGTTCAGTTCGAAATTCCAACCACCTGAAGAAGGCCGGAGCATGTCTGTCTTGTGTGGATGAGGCGACAAAGATGAGGACAATAGTCCGACTAATGTAAATTTAAGGTTATTATTTAGTTCTTATTAAGTATGTCCTATCTGTTTATTATTAAATTTATGAGACTTCAAAGCAAGCATGTCTGTCTGGATGGATGAGAAATGTTTTGATTTGTGGGGTTATATATTAATCCTATCCTATGTTATTAAATTTGTGATTAAGCTCGTCTGGATGGAGTGTTTTGAGGCGCAGAATCCATTTCTCTTTATGGTCTTCTAAAATATTTCTAATGTTATCTGCTCTGAATTTTTCTCAATTGTAGTGAATTTGGCATGGCTTTTAAAATCGTTTTTTTTTTTCTAGGCGGAAATGTTGCTCTAAGGGTAATAATGCGATAATTATTAATTCTGTAGTGAAAGGGCCATTCAGATTTTCCTACATATTGTTTCTGGCATAGTGTGCATTCTAGGAGGTAAATTATGTTATGACTTCTACAGTTAGAATCGTGGTAGATTTTGAAAGTAGTTTTAGTGATTGAGCTAGTGAATGAATTGGTGCGTCTAATGTGGCTACAGCATAAGCTCTTTTTGTTGTTACACGGTTTGGAAAATCTTGTTTTTGTTTTTGGTTTATTACGGATTACCTTATCCCATGAAATGCTGTTACTACCTATAATTTCCTTTAGGTTCTTAGGTCTACGATATACTAGAAGTTCAGGTTTCTCAAACAATTTTTTTAGGGCTGGTTTGAGATGTAGTATTTCCCAGCGACGTTTGATTATTTGGGATAGTGGAGGCAGAGTGCTGTTGAAAGTGATGCGTCTGGATTTATTTTTAATCTTGCACTTTAGGGTGCCTTCTCCAGGTGTGGAAATTGCTTTATTTGTTCCTGATTAGTTGTTGTTTATAGCTACGTGTTGCGAATTGATGTTTATTTAGTTCTTCATTGTTGGAACATATCCTTCTGAGTCTAAGTGCTTGTGAATAGCGGAGGTTCTCTTTGGGGTGTTTAGGGTGGGAAGACTTAAAGTGTAGATAGTTGTGGGTGTCGGTGATTTTAGTGTTTAGTTCTGTTTTTATCTATGTAAATGCGGATGTTAAAAATGTTACCGATCTTGTGAAATTTTCGTAGTCAAAGTGAGTCGTGTACTGTGTTTAGAGTCATGAGGAATTGAGTGAGTTTGTCGTCACTGCCTGTGTATACAAAGAATATATCACCGATATATCTTGCATAGAATACGCAGTCACTACCGACGAGGGGATAGATACGCGTCTCCTCAAATTTTCCCATGAAGATTGTAGCATATTGTGGGGAAAATTGTGAAAATGGCTTACCTCGGAAACGCTTGCGCATCTGTGCAGTGTGCAAACTCCGGTTCTCCCAACGGTAAAAGGAACCAAAATGGCGGCGCCCATATTTTATGCCGGGCGGTCTCGGTTAGTTAACGCGAAATCTCGTTGTCTCGTCATTCGCATGCAAATCGTGGTCGGTCCTTGGCTGTATAAAGCAGGCTCGTTTTGCTGTTTGGGATCAGAGAGCTTTCGGCTCGTGAGAAGGTTGGACGTGCGACACCGGTTTCTTTGTTCCTACCTGCTATCATCAGTTGAGTTGTTGCGTTACCTCCCGCACATATGATGGAGCTGCAATGTTGCCCATGGCACAGCCTCTTATTTGCAGGAAGTGTGCTCCATTGAAGTTGAAAGTATTCAATGTAAGAATATGCTCCATGAGTTTTATGATAACTTCTGTGGGGGGGGTCTTGTTTTTCTTCTTTTAGTAAGAGCTTCCTTAAGGGCGGTTAGGTCTTCGATGTGTTTAATGTTTGAATAAAGTGATCTTACGTCCATAGTAAGTAGAATAGCATTTTCTGGCACTGTTTGCATGTGGTTAATTTTGTTTAGTAAATCTGTTGTGTCTCTGATGTAGGATTATACTTCCTTAGCTAGGGGCTGTATGTAATGGCCTACGTATTTGGACATTTTGGTTGTGCGGTTGTTGAATGATGAAATGAACTGGCTTCTAGGGTTGTTGCTTTTGTTTATGTTGTAAAGGAGATAGAAACGAGCAGGTGTAATGTTTATGGATGTAAATGTGCATGTTTCCTTGTCGATTAGACTGTTGCGAAGCATTATGTTTAGTGAGCTTGTTAATTCTTTTTGCTATTCGGAAAGAGGATCTGTAGGTAAACTTTTAAAAGGTTCTTTGTTGGCTAGCTGATTGTTGGCCTCTTTAATGTATTCTTTGATTCCCCAGATCACCGTGGCACCCTCTTATTTGATATTCTTCTAGTCATCCATTTATTTATTCAGTTAGCGCATTTTACGCTTTTTGTGCCGCTGTGGTAATCACTCCCATCCATCTCACAATTGTGGTTCACGGTGACATTTAAGACAGAATAGCGCAATGGTTGGCCGGTTCTTTTTGCACGCGGGAGATGTTGATGTTACACCGTCCGTCTTCTCAGAAGTTAAAGAGGCAAAACCTACAAGGCAGTAGGTGAATTGGATTCAGAATTGTCCGTCTACTCGACTGTTATATGGAGGCCGTGCGTTGTCCAAACTACATGATCCTCCTCTCAGTCGTACCGACAAGATCCAAAAGAATACATTTGAGAACGATTTGCTTGCAGGAATTGCCAAAAAATTGCCAGTGTTGACAACTGGGTTCTGGGTTCCACTCTGGGGGTCCAGATACGTTCTCTAGCAGAGAACTGAGCAAAAGATGATTCGTCCGAGAAGATTACACTTTGACAAATGTCCAGACTCTTGTAAATCTTATTAGCTCATTCTTTTTCTTTTTCTCGATGTTGGTTAAAGTGAGCAAAGGTTTTCATCTAGCAGACCTTCTGAGAAAAATAGTCTAGCACAACAAAGTGAACCAAATTTCTTAGCAGCTGACCTAGCAATTGATTCAATATAGTCTTCCCACTTCATGTCAGCCGAGAATTTTAACCCGAGAAGATGCAACGAGTCACTCACCTGGAGGTCAGCATCAACCATGCGTACGAAACGCGTATCTGTTCTTGTTCTTTGTGAAGATTATGAAAAATACAAAGAGCATCTCATCAATCAATTCCTCAATAGAAATTATCATCTGAGAACAGTTTTAAAAAACAATCATTAAGACTTTCAAACATAAAGTTATTCTTCTATTCATCCATTTATTTATTCAGTTATCGCATTGTCATGTGGCAGTTGAATGATGAAAAGGCCGGTCTTCCTGGGTTGTTGCTTTTGTGTATTTTAGGAAAGTGATAGAAGCGAACAGGTTTGATGTTTGTGGGTGTAAGTGTTGTGCATGTTTCCTAGTCGATTAGCTTGTTGCGAAGCATCATGTTTAGTGTTGTGGTAGGATCCACCTAATTTGCATAGTGGAGTACCGACCATATAAATATGGTTGGTACCGGGAAGACGGGGGGAAGGAATCAAGAGATTCAATCCAGAGACTCTGCCCGACTGCGACTAAGTCAACCTATTCTCCAGGAACGGTCTTCCCAAGAATATACAAAAGACTATATGTAAATATTGTGTACACTTTCTTGTTTCAATACATTTTGTTCTAAGTACATTTTCTGTTGTATTATTATTCCATGCATTAGTCAAGTTTCAACATTTAGTGAGGTAGTTAATTCTTTTTGCTATTCGGAAAGAGGATCTGTAGGTAAGCTTTTATAGGTTTCTTTGTCGGTTAGCTGATTGTTGGCCTCTTTAATGTCTTCTTTGATTCCCCAGATCACTGTGGCATCCCTTTATTTGTTATTCTTCTAGTCATCCATTAATTTATTCAGTTATCGCATTGTCATGTGGCAGTTGAATGATGAAATAGGTCTTCCTGTGTTGTTGCTTTTGTGTATTTTGAGAAAGAGATAGAAGCGGGCAGGTATGATGTTTATGGATGTAAGTGTTCATGTTTCCTTGTCGATTAGTTTGTTGCGAAGCAAGATGTTTAGTGAGTTAGTTAATTCTTTTTGACATTCGGGAAGAGAGTCTGTGGGTAAGCTTTTGTAATGTTTTTTTGTCGGCTAGCTGATTGTTGGCCTCTTTAATGTCGTCTTTGATTCTTTGGCACCTACTTATCTTTTATTCTTCTAGTCATCCATTTATTTATTCAGTTAACGCACTTTACACATTTTGTGCCGTGGTGGTAAGCATTCCCCTCCATCTCATAATTGTGGTTCATGGTGGCATTTATCACAGAATAGATGCTTTGAAATTAATTAAAAAAACGAATTGTATCAGATGAGACTAAAGCTTCTAGGCTTTTTTCTCTCCAAGAAATAATACTTTTTTGATTTTTTTTTACATTACTTCTTGATTAAGCACTCCAGATAACTAATATCAATTGTAATGACAAAAGCACGCAGGTGTAGGCTTTAAGAAAGCTTTATTCAATTGAGAATACAAGGTTCGCGTATAGTGTCCTTTTATAGTTCCAGTAAACAGAAATAGCTTTCTCCTAAGAGGAGAGTAACAAAACAAGTGGAGAGCATTCTTTATTATTCATAACATCAATTTTTTTTAATGTTCTAAATTTTAAGAGGGGTTTCAGTTTGTTACGTAAATTCATTGTAAATTGATCCCCCGTCCCATTTAAGCAAACCAAAAAATAAAGACAAGGTAAATTATAAAGAAGAGGAATAGTAAGAATCTTCTTTAAATTCATATTCCGTGGCTGAAATTATTTCCGTGAAATTATGTGAAATTTCTATGTAAACATTATTTTAGCACAACACAGGAAAAAAAAGTTAAGAATAGGTTTTAAATAATATAAAACAAAAAATTATTTTAAAATTAAATTATCGTAAATTTCGCAAGATAATTACGGATTCTCACGTGGTATAAGTATTTTGGGGGTTTTCATTTTCTACTTGTTTATTGGGATCAATTTACAATGAATTTACTTAGCAAACTGACCCCCCCACTTTTAAAATTTAGAAAACTAAAAGAAATTATTCTTGATCTGGAGTGTTAATTCAATAGCAATATAAAAAAAAAAAAAAAAAAATTAACATTGCAAGTGGGGTCCAGATAGAAATAAAATCAGGTCGAGTCAACTAGCTCACTGAGTCTTCCATTGAGAATGTTCCCAATTATCTAGATCTAGGCACCCAATTCGCCTTGGTTGTTTCATCCTTCAAAAAAACAAAAACAAAAAAAAAAAATCAAAAAAACTTCCCTATATTTAGAGATATTTGCAGATAATTCCAACGGTCGGCTTTCTCATAATCAGTCATCGTCCAGTTTCAAACTTCCCCATAAAAAAAATGTATGAGGTGGACAACATTCCACACCGGCGCCCTTAGAGGAAGTATTTATTCTCCTTCCAATAGGCATCACTCAGTTATGTGCCATACGTGATACACGCTTAGGCGATCATGTATCTTTTGATACATGACTGACGAGGCAGATTTTTCCTCGCAGTAAATTGTCATTTCTTTTTGCGGTAGACCAGTTGCCATCCAAGTCTATAGAATCTGGTCCTATCCATAGCTGGGGAGAGAAGAAGAGGATTCATACCTTTCCCAAGGGTATCAGTACATAAGTGAATGTAATGGATTCGAACTCAGCACTTCGATTCCTCAATCCGAGCCGCTATCGGCATAGGAGTTTGTAAAACAGGTCCTTCCTAATGTAAAATTAGCCCATTTATCTCATCACTTGTCTTGTGGCAAATCACAGACATCAGGAGAAATGTATGACTTTACACTATTTAGTGTAATATGGAGATTCTGTTCATGGAAACGGATGTCTGGTGTTAGGAATTATGGATATGACTCCAGCAAAAGAAGAACCAGTGTGCATTGGAACGGAGGGAATAATTAAGAGTTTATTTAATCATCTTGAAGAATGTATCAGATCCATTAAATGTAGAATAAACAAGAGATTCCGACTGTATGGTTTCACATCCTATAACATTATTCCTAAAATTATCCTGATCAACTAAGACGTCAGGGTTATATACTAGGAATTTCCTGGCTTATGTCGAATCAATCGGCTGCATATGGCCGTACCCGTCTCTACACCAATAAACATCAATCAGTTATGTGCCATGCTTGATACACGCTTAGGTGGTCATATATCTTTCGATACATAACTGACGAGGCACATTTTTTTTTTTAGCGCAGTACGTTTCTATTTCTTTCTGTGGTAGACTAGTTGGCATCCAAACACAGTCTGTCCTGGGGGAGAAGAAGAGGATTCATACCTTTCCCAAGGTTATTAGCAATGGATTCGAACTCGACTCTCCGATTCCTCAATCCGAGCCGCTATCCATTATTCCACCGTGCCTCCCCCAAAGATTATAAATGGTTTTTTATGTTAATAGCAACGAGACAGTTACCTTTGATCTGATCTGAAATGAGATGTGGATTCATGTCTTTCTCAGTACAGAAGACGAGAGGGTCACTGCGCGTGAGAGAATATGAGAAAATGAAGACAATACTATGGAAAGGTAACAACAAAAGAACAGGAATTAAAAGACAGAAGATAACGATTGATATTGGATTTAAATTTTTGAAGGTCAAAGTTGACGAGAGAACAAGAAGCCGAAAGAGATGTTATAATGTGCTAGCTGAATTACTTGCGCTTTGTTCCTAATTATCTAAATCTAGGCTCCCAATTCGCCTTGGTTGTCTTATCCTTCAAATTAAAAAAATAAACTCTCTGCACTAACCTTGTTCAATTTCAAAGATGCACGTTGCAGCTGCTTAAGGTCAGGCAACTGACAACTAAATCTTAATTCACCAAGAGAAAATATGTACATTGTAATCCCTCCAATCAATGAAGATCAGTGTGGCAGACACAGTAAACCGGAAGCCGAGTCGAGGGGCGGAAGTGGTGAACGAGACTTGCCTCATTCTTGATGAGAGGGAGTTCGTCTTGCTATGGCATGTAGGACTTAAAGCCGAGTGCGTCGTTCCGTCAAACAAGACCATCTTGTAGAAAAGAGTGAATTCTGTCGGGGAACACTGTACGATACGTGCAGTTGTGATAAAACAAACGAACGAACTGGATACAAGGCAGAGAACGACGATAAAAAGCAAGAAACCGGTGTAGAGGGGAGAAACGTCCAATCTGAAATTGCGTCCCACAACAGAGTCGGTAATTTATCATCATTTTTATTACAAGTGTACCCATGTCGTCGAAATTGACGGCAAGAAGGAATGTATTATAAGTTATATGTACTATATTGTGAGTAATTTTCATTTAAACCAAGTACAATTTTGTAATTTAAAATACTTTGTTGTTAACGTTAATAATTGAACTATGTACAATTTATAAACACTAAAGAAAAGATATCCGTATATTATCGTCATAGATGTTACATATTTACAACCTGAATTTTACTGCTAAAGTTCCCAAAGCACAATATTTTTGCGTAAACTTTGAACGGTCTCACTTTTCCTGCCTGTCGTTCTAAACCAGAGTGTTTAGGTAAAATATCATGCAATCTGCGATGCCCCCTTTCTCGATTTCCACAATTTGTTTGAGTGGAAAGAATTTTAAGGGGATAAAATTGGTAGAAGCAACTCTTTGAAATATGCTTTCTATTAACTAGCAGCGGCCTCAAGACAAGGGAAAAAATACAATTCTTTACTTTCATGAATGAATTAGCAATCCCGAATAATAAATCCGTATTAAGTTCGCTGCTAGAAGAAGGACCAACTTCACAGACTTGTTATCAATTAAAGAATCACAATCAGGAAATTTCTGATTCAAATTGACGGCAAGAAGGAATGTATTATAAGTGATATTTTAAGACATTTTTATGCTTATACATTCTTTTTATAGATACAAATATTTAAATAAATGCTCTGTTTATAATAAACAGCATTAAACAACATAAACACTCTGGTTTCAGAACATTTACATTTTACGTAAATATTTGTATCTATAAAAAGAATGTATAAACATAAAAATGTTTTAAATTATTGTCGGAAATTTGTCCATTTTATAAGTAATATATGTATTATATTGTCAGTAATTTTCGTTTAATCCAAGTACAATTTTGTAATTTAAAATAGTTCCTTGTTAACGTTAATAATTGAACAGTGTACAGTTTATAAACACCGAAGGAAAGATATCCGTATATTATCCTCATAAATATTACATATTTCCAACCAAAAGTTTATTTACTGCAAAAGTTCCCAAGGCACAATAACGTAAAGCTGTCCATTCTTCTACTCGAGGTTTTGTTAAATGTCAAAATTCTGAGTATCCAGATTCGATTCGAATTTAGTTCTTACTGTGAAATGTATCGTCCTCGGGTGCGGTTTGGATATTTTATTTTATTATGCTGTTCATCAATCTAAGTTTTGGGCATACATGAACCCTCATCAGAGTGATAATGTCCAGATAACCATTCTGATGATGGATAAAAAATATCCAAATATTGGACAGTTTTTGTTTTTATCCTATCCCAAAACTAAAGCCCCTATAAAAAGCTTAGAACGATTCATGATCAAACATAATAGACATTCGTTGTCAATGTTATATATATATATATATATATATATATATATTATATATCATATATATATATATTATATATATATATATATATATATATATATGTATATATATATATATATCATATATATATCATATGTATATATATATATCATATGTATATATATATCATATATATATATATATATATCATATATATATATATATATCATATATATATATATATATATATATATATATATTATATATATATCATATATATATATATATATATATATATTATATATATATATCATATATATATATATATATATCATATATATATATATATATCATATATATTATATATATATATATATATATATATATATATATATTATATATATCATATATATATTATATATATCATATATATATATATATATATATATATATATATATATATATATATATATATATATATATATATATATATATATATATATATATATATATATATATATATATATATATATATATATATATATATATATATATATATATATATATATATATATATATATATATATATATATATATATATATGATTGCGTCCAGCATGAAACAGCCTGTCGCCTCTGAGTGCTGAATTCAATGTTCACTTTTATATTTATACTAGCAGAATATTTGGCGTTGCCCGTGATTGATTCAAAAATCGTACGATTCATACTGCAATCGCTATCACTTGACTTAAAATATTTTTGCCCTTCCTTGCCTTTTAAAGGAGTGCCCTTCGCGGTGCTGATGTTGCTACATGCCTTACTTCTTGCCTATCTCACACAGCGAATATTTTCTAAGCTCTATACTAAGCATTAAATCTGTTACGAAAAAGAACTAAACAAAATGAACACAAAACGATCAGCTTTAAAAAAGGACTCGTAATTGGAAAAACCGAATGAAAAAAGAATGTTAGCAACAAATAGTTTTTCACACCCAACCCAGTTCTGCGGAATCAGAATCAACATTGAGTATAAGCAAGCGAATGAGCCAATTGAAGTAAAGTGCCATGCAGTTTTAAATTTTTCCCACTTGTGACGAATGCAGCTATCGATTTTTCTTGCATGCTAGATAACATTCGTGTCAGTCAGCTATTGGCTCTCACGCTGGCCAGTAGAATCTTCCTGCCTATTCGTGGCAGCCAGCTATAGGCTCTCACTCTGGCCAGTAGAAAATGGCCGCAAACTACATGAAAACTGCCGTAGAAGCATGATAACATCGATTATTTCCACTCTCGATGGGAGTTGGGAAATGCAAAGTCGGTCTTGGCCTTGTCGCTAACTTGGAGCATCTGCATTTAAATTTTGGTGCAAATCCGTCGAAAATTGCGGCCGTGCACACACACACACACACACACACACACACACACACACACACACACACACACACACATCCTGCCTTTTATAGATAGAGATTTACATACGCTCTATCTCTGATATTGAGCACTTTATCCCATAAATATAGCACACCTTAAAACTATATTTCTTCATTATATATATATATATATATATATATATATATATATATATATATATATATATATATATGTGTGTGTGAAAATATATAGAAAATAGGAAAGAACTGGTTAGGTAAATAATCCAAAGTTCCTTAGTATTTTAGTTATTATTTTAAAAAAAATAGTGCTCGATACAAAAGTAGAGCATGGAATCATATTTTTAAATAACCATAATATTTTTTGAACCTGATGATCGGGAAAGCAATGAAACTCCGAGTCGTGCTGTAAACGCAGGTATATGTGTAATTATTAATATATACTTTATAGCTAGGTTCAACTATGTTGAGCACACTTTTGTTTACACCATTGATTAAATAAACATTTATTTGCTCACCTGTATGTGTATGTAATCGATCATGTATACGGTTGATCTCTTTATTTAGATCATTTCCACATCTCTCTCTCTCTCTCTCTCTCTCTATATATATATATATATATATATATATATATATATATATATATATATATATATATATATATATATATATATATATATATATATATATATATATATATATATATATATATATATATATATATATATATATATATATATATATATATATATATATATATATATATATATATATATATATATATATATATATATATATATATATATATATATATATATATATATATATATATATATATATATATATATATATATATATATATATATATATATATATAAACAGTTGAAAAAGGTATGAAAACCGTTCAACTTTTTATGTCTAAATAATATAAAATTATCAACACCGCACGTAAAAAATAACAAAAAACTAATATTTTTAATAAAAAGCAGCATTACGCGAACCGTTCTTCAGCTCCTGTTTTTGCAGGAACTTTTAAGCTGTCTGACCGCCCATTCGCCCGCGGGTCTCTGAGTATATCATGTACTATCTGGGGCATCATTAAACGTCTTTAATATGCAGTAATGACGGTAACAGATGAATGGTGCCGGGGGACTTGAACAGCGTCTGCGAATGAAGACGTTCTTTGAAAACCTGGCCAGATAAAGACACATGCGAAAGGGACAAGAGCGTATTCCTGAGTCGAAAGCGTTTATCCCGCTCACGGCAAAAGGCGTAGGAAACGCTCGTGTACCAGCAACGTCAGAAGATCTCTTGGTATCTCAGTAAGTTGAAACGTGTGGTCATTGCAGCTTGGCCGTTCTCAGAGGACTAGCGTAAAAGACGTGAGCGCCGGAAGGGTAGCTAAGGATGCGCACATCAAAGACTGCCCCAAGTTTCGCCAATCGTCCCTCGAGATGCCAGGTTGCCAAGCTAACGGATCGTGACATCTATCTATCTATCTATCTATCTATCTATCTATCTATCTAGAATTTCGTCTTCTTTTTCTTCTCTTCCTACTCAGACTCTTTCCTGTACCGTTTTTATTTCTCCTCTTTCTATAACGGTCTCTTTTTTCTCCTTTTACCCCTTTTTGTCTTCTTTCCATATATCTCTCTACTCCATTCTTCTTTTTCTCTCCCATCCTTTCTTCTCCTTCTTCTTCTTCTTCTTATTATTATTATTAGTAGTAGTAGTAGTAGTAGCAGTAGTAGTATTTTCTCATTATTCTTCCTTATTACTTCCATCTTTTTTTTATTTCTTCTTTTCTAATCTCATCTGTTTATTTTGTTTCTATATTCTTTTTCATGTTTAGCTATTTACTTTCGTCCTTGTTTTCTTCCCTTCTATTTGGTTGGTGCAAAAATAATGACGTAATAATGTCGTTTTTGGACGTATTTTTTAACGTCAAAAACGACATCATTACGTCATTATTTTTGCACCAACCTAATATTTCCATTTTCTTCTTCTTCTTCTTCTTCTTCTTCTTCTTCTTCTTCTTCTTCTTCACAATTCTGCCACCTTCTATATTTCTCAGAAACCCGTTGAGGAACACAGAGAAAAACCAACTTGGTGGCTCCAGGGCTGATAACATTCGATGTAAGAAAAAAAAAATCTTGGTCAAAACCAACCAATCTCTATATTATTGTCTGGTACAGTGTAACCCGGATATAAGAGACCCGGATATAAGAGAAACCCGGATATAAGAGAGATTTTCTCTGGTCCCAAATTAGAGCCTGTGTTAATGTATATAAAATATACCAAACCCAGATATAAGAGAGACCCGGATATAAGAGACTTCTCCGGTCCTGACAACTCTCTTATATCCGGGTTACACTGTATATTCTTGTGCGTCTATGTTGCTGTGCGCATGTGCGAAGTTTTCAGCACCTGAGAAGTCCACACACAGGCGAACCACGCGTGTATATTACGAATATAAATGATAGAAAACTATTATGATTTTTTAATTACTGGACAGGCTTAAATTTTACTTATATTTTCATCATTTTTTCTTTACTTGCTGTACGGGGATTTTCAACAGATCGCGTAAACTGAATGTAGCAGGACTTTTGCTCGCCGAGCAGTAGATTTTAAAACTGCCTCGTCAGTCATGCATCGAAAGATACATGATCGCCTAAACGTGTATCACGTATGGCACATAACTAACTAACTAACAAACAAAAGGAATTTTTTTTTTCAAATCAAATGATGAAAAATTGTGTGTTAGGATCAGTAATTATTCCTTGCAGGATTTCCTGGATTTTTGTCTACATTTACATTTAACCATATCATAACCACCTCACATTAAATGCAATCAGGATTAAGACATCAGAATTGCCATTATGATTAAATTTTTATTTCTGCTTATTTAACATTATTTTTGTTGTGGGCGTATATGACTGAAGAGAGAGGTAAGGGGAACGTAAACTCGAAGAGAAAGTCATTAGAGAGAGAAAAAGAGTGAAAGAAGAAAAAAAGGAGGGTTGGAAAAGGTGAAGGACAAGAATATAGAGAAGAGAAAGTCAAAGAAGAAAATGCGTGAAAAGAAAGCGAACGATGGGGACAAGAAGAAGAAGAAGAAGAAGAAGGAGAAGCTTTCTTTTCATATCTTTTTCTTCCTCTTCTTCCCTTTTTATTCGACATTCGACTTCTTTCATACCATCTTTCTCTCCGCATTGGTTACGCTTTCTTTTCATATTATCTTCTTCCTTCCTTTTTTTCTTCATCTTCTTTTTCTTCTTCTTGTTCTTCATGTCCTCGACCTTCGGCTTCTTTTCATTCCTTCTTCCTTTCCTTGGTTTTCGCGCTCTTTTCATTTTCGCTTCTTCTTTTTCTTCTTTTTCTTTTCTTTTTTCTTCTTTCATAATATATTCTTTTTTTTATTCTTCTTCTTCATATTTTTATTCTTCATCTTCTTTTTCCTCTTCTTGTTTTTCATGTCCACGACCTTCGACATCGTTTCATACCTTATTTTTCTATTCCTTTTTTTCGCTTTTTTTTTTCATAATATCTTCTTCATCTTCTTCTTACTTTTTCTTCATATCCTCGACCTTCAATTTTTTTATACGTTCTTTTTCTCTTTCTTCTTTCTTTTCGCTTTATTTTCTTAAAATCATCATCATCATCATCATCATCATCACCATCTTCTTCTTTTTATTCTTCTTCTTCTTCTTCTTCTTCTTCTTCTTCGTTTTCACTCTTTTCATTTTCTTTTCTTATTCTTCTTGGTCATTCTTTTTTCTTTTTGCTTTTCGTTCACTCGATCGGTGAAAGTCGTTCGACGAGAAAATTCCGTTTTTTTATGCCATGGCTCTTAAGAACGTAGACGATAAAGACGCTTCACAGATTTCTTTTCTTTGTTATCTGTGAAATATCATAACTTCCATGAAAGGATAATGCAGTAGTTTTCTGTTGTCTTTTTCACGGTTTTGAATTTAAAGTGTTCGTTCTCTTAGATTGGGTGACAACCAAGGCTACAGATCCCAGTCAAAGCTGTTATTTAAACCATTGCCGGTACGTGAGAAGAAATGGATGCCTTTTACAAGGGATTAGTTGGAAAGGGAATGCAACCGGGATTTGAACTCGGATCATCAAGTACGTTCTCCATAAACTTTATCAAACTTATCCTTTGCATTTGAATTGCATTTTTTCCTTAAATTAAAAAAAATATATATATATTCGAAAAATGTTTCAAATTGATGCCCCTTCCAGGCATAAAAGCGTTTTGGAAATTTGTTCTGTAATAAGTCACACGTGCTGACGGTCAAGAAGCGGGTGGACGGTACTTCAAAGAATTCCAAAGTATTTCGTCCCCAAGAAGCGAGATGAATGGAAATAGAAGCAAACGGAATTCTAAAACCTTTTTATATCTTCTTTCGCGACTGTCCTTTCTTATTCTCTTCTCTTTGGCGTGTCTGGTTTCTTTTCTTGAATTCTAGATATATTTGCAGATAATTCCAACGGTCGGCTTTCTCATAATCAGTCATCGTCCAGTTTCAAACTTCCCCATAAAAAAAATGTATGAGGTGGACAACATTCCACACCGGCGCCCTTAGAGGAAGTATTTATTCTCCTTCCAATAGGCATCACTCAGTTATGTGCCATACGTGATACACGCTTAGGCGATCATGTATCTTTTGATACATGACTGACGAGGCAGATTTTTCCTCGCAGTAAATTGTCATTTTTTTTTGCGGTAGACCAGTTGCCATCCAAGTCTATAGAATCCGGTCCTATCCATAGCTGGGGAGAGAAGAAGAGGATTCATACCTTTCCCAAGGGTATCAGTACATAAGTGAATGTAATGGATTCGAACTCGGCACTTCGATTCCTCAATCCGAGCCGCTATCCATTACACCATCTGGCATAGGAATTTGTAAAACAGGTCCTTCCTAATGTAAAATTACCCCATTTATCTCATCACTTGTCTTGTAGCAAATCACAGACATCAGGAGAAATGTATGACTTTACACTATTTAGTGCAATATGGAGATTCTGTTCATGGAAACGGATGTCTGGTATTAGGAATTATGGATATGACTCCAGCAAAAGAAGAACCATTGTGCATTGGAACGGAGGGAATAATTAAGAGTTTATTTAATCATCTTGAAGAATGTATCAGATCCATTAAATGTAGAATAAACAAGAGATTCCGACTGTATGGTTTCACATCCTATAACATTATTCCTAAAATTATCCTGATCAACTAAGACGTCAGGGTTATATACTAGGAATTTCCTGGCTTATGTCGAATCAATCGGCTGCATATGGCCGTACCCGTCTTTACACCAAGAAACATCAATCAGTTATGTGCCATGCTTGATACACGCTTAGGCGGTCATGTATCTTTCGATACATAACTGACGAGGAAGATTTTTCTCGCAGTAGGCTGCCATTTCTTTCTACGGTAGAGCAATTGCCATCCTAGGCTATAGAACCCGGTTTGTTCTGCCATTTACCCATGTATGTTTCACTCGAGCAGCCTCTGCCATCGAACTGCTACTTCGAGGAACCAAATCCCAAAAGGATGCTCTTCTCTGATCACGACACTCTTAACCTGTTCGGCCCTATGGTTAACCGTTATCTTCCACACATATCCGCATAAACTGTGCCACTTACCCTGTAACCCTCTACCTCGAATGGATCCCCGGCCTTGTACAGGGTGAACATCATTCTAAAAAAAGTAAGAAAAATAAGTATAATGCTAATTTCATGTTTTGACTGTTTTATTCACATTGCGCTTGAAAAAGGCATGAGTCCATCTTCCCCTAGCTAGGAGTAAAATAGGGGAGCTGACAGGGTTTCTTTAGTCCTAGAAGAGCAAATATTCTAGGCAATGGAAATCTCTGAATTCAAAACCAAGGACGGAAGGACGGGCACTGACAGGTTACCCTACTTTGGCCACACGCAGGGATTGTTTTAGCATATTAGTTTGGGAAAATGCCAAAACATTAGGTTTTTCTTGAGCCGTGATTCTTCAGGTTTCTCTTAAGTCGGCCTTTTTCGGTTTCACTTGAGCCGGCCTTCTTTAGGTTTCTTTTGAGCTGGCCTTCTTTAGGTTACTCTTGAGCCGGCCTTCTTTAGGTTTCTCTTGAGCCTGCCTTCTTTAGGTTTCTCTTAAGTTCGACTTAGGTTTCTCTTGAGCCGACCTTCTTTAGGTTTCTTTTTAGCCGGGCTTCTTGGGTTTCACTTGAACCGGCCTTCTTCAGGTTTCTTTTAAGTCGGGCTTCTTTAGGTTTCTCTTTAGTAGGCCTTCTTCAGGTTTCTCTTGAGCCAGCCTTCTTTAGGTTTCTCTTGAGCCGACCTTCTTTAGGTTTCTCTTGAGCCGACCTTCTTTAGGTTTCTTTTGGGCCGGGCTTCTTTGGGTTTCACTTGAGCCGGGCTTCTTTAGGTTTCTCTTGAGCCGGCTTTCTTTAGGTTTCTTTGGGCCGGGCTTCTTTGGGTTTCACTTGAGCCGGCCTTCTTTAGGTTTCTCTTGAGCCGGCTTTCTTTAGGTTTCTTTGGGTCGGCCTTCTTTGGGTTTCACTTGAGCCGGGCTTCTTTAGGTTTCTCTTGAGCCGGCTTTTTTTAGGTTTCTTTGGTCGGGCTTCTTTGGGTTTCACTTGAGACGGCCTTCTTTAGGTTTCTCTTGAGCCGGCTTTCTTTAGGTTTCTTTGGGTCGGGCTTCTTTGGGTTTCACTTGAGCCGGGATTCTTTGGTTTTCTTTTGAATCAGGCTTGTTTATGTTTTTCTTTAATTACAGTCGTGTTTTTTTTACATTATCTGCAAATGACATTGGGAAAGGTATAGTGCATCTTTACTCCACCCAGGTATGGGTTAAATAGCAGGATAGACTTGGTCCTATAGCCTTGATTGGTCAACAGTCTACAACAGAAAGTATCAGTATCTTATCGCTGGAATTCTCATAGCAAGTCAATCATGAAATGAAAAGAGACATGATCGTATAAGCATGGAACACGCACGGTATGAAATGAAGTGAATTTTGAGTTTCAATGAAAGTATAATGCTAAACTGTACTCTGACTTTGTGTCCATGAGGTTAACTAAACGAAATCTTGTTTGTTTATATTTAAAGGTTTTGGAATATGTATTATAGCTGTGGGTGTAGCTACGGCAAGGTTTGAATTCCGAATTGCCTTCTTCAGGTTTCTCTTAAGTCGGCCTTTTTCGGTTTCACTTGAGCCGGCCTTCTTTAGTTTTTTTTTGAGCTGGCCTTCATTAGGTTTCTCTTGAGCCGGCCTTCTTTAGGTTTCTTTTGAGCCGGCCTTATTTATGTTCCTTTTGACACGGGCTTCTTTGGGTTTCACTTGAGCCGGTCTTCTTTAGGTTTCTCTTAAGTCAGCCTTCTTTAGGTTTCTCTTGAGCCGGCCTTCTTTAGGTTTCTTTTTAGTCGGGCTTCTTGGGTTTCACTTGAGCCGGCCTTCTTTAGGTTTCTCTTAAGTCGGGCTTCTTTAGTTTTCTCTTTAGTAGGCCTTCTTCAGGTTTCACTTGAGCCAGCCTTCTTTAGGTTTCTCTTGAGCCGACCTTCTTTAGGTTTCTTTTGGACCGGGCTTCTTTGGGTTTCACTTGAGCCGGGCTTCTTCAGGTTTCTCCTAAGTCGGCCTTCTTTAGGTTTCTTTTGTGCCGGGCTTCTTTGGGTTTCACTTGAGCCTGGCTTCTTTAGGTTTCTCTTGAGCCGGCTTTCTTGAGGTTTCTTTGGGTCGGGCTTCTTTGGGTTTCATTAAAAGAAAATTAAAATTTTGGAATTTTCATAAATTAATATGTTAAAACATTTCCTGTGTGTGTCTTGGGCAAGATAGCCTGCTACTACGGCTGCCATACCTACTGTGACCCTACAACCTTAATGGGTTAGGGAAATTGCTATCCTGTTTCTTTTTTTGTTTTTATCTTGGGTGTTACATTCACATTATCTATTCAACCGTACGGAACAAAGGTGAATATGTTCGTTGGTTAAGTGTTCTATTTTACCTGTGGGCCGTACTTTCAATCTCTGGACCAGGCAGTAAAATTCATATTCACTGGTTCAGCAAAAATAGGACAAACGATATGACACCGACAAACTAACAAAGAAGGAAATAATGAAATAATTAATAAAAAATATTATCTCCTCAAGCATGGACTTTGGTGGAACGATAACAATCTACA
>CAHIKZ030004146.1:1825000-1857500 GCA_903632075.3 Acanthosepion pharaonis
ATATATATATATATATATATATATATATATATATATATATATATATATATATATATATATATATATATATATATATGTATATATATATATATGTATGTAGAAAGAATCTTAATATATGACGTCATTTGTTTACATTTGATACGCCAGAGCAGTTATGAATGTACGAGATTCATGGAAGATTGAAGTTTATAAGCAGTAAATTCGACCTTGTCTACCGAAAGGTTAGGCACGTCAGCGTAAATGACGGTTCCGTATAGGATGCAGGTTCGAATCCTGTCAAAGAACGAATATTTTCTATGAAAATTTCTCGGACATTCAGGCCGGTAAATGTTATTTAATACTGTTTATCATAAACAGAGCATTTGCTTAAATACTTGTATCTATAAATAACAACGTTAAACATAAAAATGTCTTTTATATATATATATATATATATATATATATATATATATGTATATATATATATATATATGTATATATATATATATATATATATATATATATATATATATATATATATATATATATGTGTATATATATATATATATGTATATATATATATATATATATATATATATATATATATATATATATATATATATATATATATATATATATATATATATATATATATATATATATATATATATATATATATATATATATATATATATATATATATATATATATATATATATATATATATATATATATATATATGGTATCTCAGAGAAATGTATACAGTTGCAGGAGTGAAAACCACGTGTCTCCTGGAATCATTGTTGCTAGCGACAAAGACAATGATATTGTATGTATGGGACAAAACAGTGTACTTTTGAAAACATGAAAGCACATGAAAACATTTAAAGACGTGTGAATTGTTCGTCTATGTGAAATGTGTGTAGAAGTTCTAGAAAAAAATGAAGTAAAATAAAGTTACGTACGTGTATGTGTGCGTGTGCATTTGTGTGCGTTTCCCAATGGCAAACACTTTTCAGACACCTACATCCTAGTGTGTCTAAGGAAAATTGGAAAAAGAGAACGAGAGAAAAAAATATTACAGTCTATTTATAGGTTAAGAATGCGCCCCCTTGCAGTGCTTTTTTTTATTTGGAAAGTAAATAGGGGTTAACTCAACAATATACATTTTGAAGCTCTACTTCTTATAAACGCATGCTCCTAAGATTTCCTTCATTGCATTGATGATCCAGATATTGCTGACAACGCGATGCTACGCAATCACAAGCAGTAATCAACATTGGAATTGGTATTTGACTGCATTCTTACTCCATGGAAATTCGATGATTGTTTCTGGTTTTGTAACGTCATACTTTGAGTATCGCCACAAGAACAAAATTAAAAAGAACCTCACTTTTCGATCTATCTGTTTGGCAAGATTTCATTCAGGTACGATCGTATCAGGTCATCCCATAAGTTCTGTCCGAATTTGAATAAAGAAAACAAGTGACCAAATGTTACATTTAATTACAGATTCAATCAACAATGTATTTTCCCTGATTATCTATGACTTCCTTCCATCTATTAACAAGCTTACTAATTCCATTACTGTAAAATTCTTTTGGCTTTAATTCGAAAAACTCACAAATGTCAGTTTTAAACTCTTCCTGTGTTACAAAAGCTGTTTCTTCCAAATGATTCTGTAAGCTGCGAAACAAATGGTAGTCTGAAGGAGCAAGATCGGGAGAATAAGCTGGATGAGGAATTTTCTCCCAACCAAGTTCTTCGATCTTTTGTGACGTGATTCTTGCTGTGTGGGGTCGCGCATTGTCCTGATGAAACATCACCTCTTTTCGATTCACTAGAGCAGGTCTTATTTCCTCAAAGCTTGGTTCAAACGTTCTAATTGCTGACAGTATATTTGAGCATTAATTGTTGTATTAGGTGGTAAGAATTCAAAGTGGATTATTCCTTGGCGATCCCACCAGATTGAAAGAACCTTTTGCCCATGAAGTTCCCTTCTCGGCTGTGGCTGGGGTCCTTCACCTTTACCAAGCCACTGTCTACGACGCTTAACATTTCGATAAAAGATCCATTTTTCGTCGCCAGTCACAAGTCTATCCAAAAACGGTGAAACAAGTTGGCGAGAATGGAGAGAAGAGCAGATGTCAACTCGGGATTTGAGGTTGTTTTCAGACAATTCATGAGGCACCCATTTTCCAAGTTTAGGAACTTTTCCAAGTTGTTGAAAATGACGTTGAACAGTTGTATGGTTTGAACCGAGAACCACTGCCAATTCCTCAACTGATAAAGCAGAATTTTCTTCAAGGGCTGCTTCAAGAAGCTTTTCATCAAAATCAAATGGACGTCCGGTTCGATCTTCATCTTCAAGGGTGAAATCTCCACCTCTGAATTTTGCAAACCATCTTCTGCAAGTTCTTTCATTCACACATTCCTCTCCATAAACTGAGGCAATGTTTCTAGCCGCTTCGGCTGCTGAGTTTCCTTTCTTGAACTCGTAAAGCATTATGTGCCTCAAATGATTCTTGGGTACTTCCATGTTAGCAGGGTTTTAATCAAACAAAATTTAATTTTATTGTTCTCTGAAATAAAATTTGATCAGTTTAAATGCATCTAAACATAAAAATAATGTTCAGCTCCATTAGACATTATAAAATACTCTTTAAGTTTCGTTCATTTTAACAAAAAGTTAAAATTCAGACAAAACTTATGGGATGACCTGATACATTGGATTTTAAAGCGAGAGAGAGAGAGAAAAAAAACTCTTCTTTCAATAAAGAAGTCGACTATTGCTTTTCTGACATGACAACGCCTGTTTTCCTGTTGCAAGACTTTCTCAGCAAGCGACGTTTAGACGGGAAATTAGCCTACATGCTGCGTATTCTCTGGATTACTTCGCTTCAGACACCACCTCTTGTCAGGTCAACGATGATGGTGCTTGAATGGGAAATTCCTCACACATTCAACGTATTCTCTACACTGATCATCTTCGGACTTGCTTCACTTCGTGCACGAATCCTTATATGGGAAATACTTGTTACAAATGAAGAGATACAAACAAAGTCTCCCGAAGAATTCATGGAATTAAAAGTGGAAATTTATGAGGAAATACACCTGCAAGGCAACGTATTGTCACAGAAAAAAAATTTCATCATCCTACAAAGATACTATGAATTGATATGAGTAAACGATTTCACCAGAATTGGCGAGATAGTTTGCATCAGTATCAATTTCGATGTCTCTTTGATTAACTCTCTTTCTGACTGTCTTTTTTTCTCAGTCTGTTCGTATCTATCGAACTATTTATCTATCCACACACACACACACACACACACACATATATATATATATATATATATATATATATATATATATATTATGGTGCATTAATACGTCCGTAGTGTAACATGTAATTATTAGTTAAATTTTGATCTGAAATTTTCACTGCATTGTGTTCGACCTGCTAGCACTCGATAGAACTACACAACTATGTCAAACACTTTTCTCTCTCTCTCTCTCTCTCTCTCTATATATATATATATATATATATATATATATATATATATATATATATATATATAAAACATGGGGAAAATTACCGTGCCAAAACAAACGAACCTATAAACAAGTGCTCAATGCTGGTTAAGGAATATTGTTTACCTGGACACCTGACACACCTGACGAGACCTAATGGTCGAAACAACGGTAGTATTATAGAATACGTTTTTAATCTATTTTTTTATATATATATATATATATATATATATATATATATATATATATATATACTGTGCACCCCAACGCTTGTCTCGCTAGAATAATTACCCTTGAGTAGTGCATTCGATACTCACTGGGTGCCCTATACTTTCGGCCTTGTGCCACATCTAAGCTACGCTTAGAAAAACATTCGGGAACCTCGAGGCGGTGTAATGGTTGGCTAGCTTGTCTCGCTAGAACATTTACGACCGAGTAGTGAGTTCGATCCTCACTGGGTGCCCCATACTTTCGGTCTTGTGCCACATCTAAGCTACGCTCGGAAAATCACTATATATATATATATATATATATGTATGTAAAACATTGATCCGATTTCTGTGTTCGGGATTTTGACGCACGAAGGAGGAGCAGGACGCCCGTCAACCCCTACGAATTACAAGAGAATCAGGTAATGGCGAACTGCCGAATTATCTTCGATGAGGTAGCATGTTCTCTGAAGAATCGGATCAAGTTCCATTGTTCCGTCTTCGTGTGGACTGCCCATGTTTACACTGAAACAGTAGCAAGAAAACAGGACGCGATCAGACTCACGATCCCGTGACCGCAATAGTACCAACTATAAACACGCATGGGCAGAAGGAAGCGTAACAAGCCTAAAGATATGTCATGGCAAAAATGTGTATAATTTTTAACCTATCTATCTATCTATCTATCTATCTATATATATATATATATATATATATATATATATATGTGTGTGTGTGTGTGTGTGTGTGTGTGTGAGAGAGAGAGAGAGAGAGAGATGAGAGCACGGAAGTAAAAATTGCCATTTTCGATTTGGTTTCATGTCAGATGCACATTAATGTATGATTTTGACTGCTGAAGATATAGGTAGATTAAACGGGATCACAAAATTATACAAACAAATACAGATTTCGATGGGTGAATTGCCGTCTAAATTATGCAAAAATGAAAATAACACTGATATCTTATCAGATATATTTACCAAAATTACACAAAGATATCTCGAAACACTATCGCTCGATAATAATAAAATTGCATTCTTCTTTCACAGCCGGTGATCGCAAGTTGTTTTGAGTCAAGATTAGAAGAAGTTCAACACAGGGAATTCTGACGTATCTATTTTATTAACGTCGATGTATATATCTCTAACTATCCAGCAGGGCCGCTATCCCTCCACTGGGGAGCCGTTTCAGACACGAAAGGAACCACGTCTACATTGTTTGAAAGTTAAGACCCCACTCCGTCAAAACCCTTTCTCTATCCATCGTTCTCATGATTGTTCGGTCAATCATAATCGACTTCCTTGTTTTGACTTCTGATACCTAAGGTCACCCTCAGGAAATACGAGCAGAGATACCATTCACCCTAAAAATAAAAGTCTGCCAAACTATTATTTATCAGATTCCATCCTTTTTTAAATGTCGAATAGGACGATAGAAAAGGAAAGACGTTTTATTGAAGAAAAGGTTTGGAATTTTAAGATTTATTTTGTTTTTTACTTCCTACTAATAAATATTTTGTAATTAAGAAAAGAACAAGTGTTACTTATTGACCAACTCTCGTACTACGATTGAAAAAGAAGGAGACTATGTTGAGAACTAGATTTGAGAATCTGAAACTATTTTATTTATTTTTGGTTTGATTTGGTTTACGTCATACCAACAACAATGGGTTATTTAATGCCGGTAATTTTTATTGCTGGTAATATTTTTCTTCATAAATTTATTGCTGGTTATTTTTGTTTTTCCTTCAAAAATGTATTGCTGATAATATTTTTTTCTCAAAACCTGATCAAAATCCTTGCTGTTGGACATAGTTTATCATCTTACCCAGGACGCGGATGTAGTTTATCTTCACGCCGAGTACAGATTTATTTTTGTCTAATTTGTGTCTTTCTATTATTAAATAATAATTAATAATAATTAATTAAAAAATTATTAAATAAGAGGTGTTAAATTTTAAGCTACTCTCGTATTTCCGTCGTCAAATAATCTTTGGGGCGTATTGCTTTCGAGATCAGTATAAGCATTCTTTTTTTTCTAGCCTTCTGCTATTACAAGTTAAACAACTTCTGTTAAATTAGCATGGCTGATGCTAACCTCCAGGAGAGTAACTCATTACGCTTTCTCGGGATAACATTCTCGACTGATATGAAGTTGAAAGATTATATTGATTCCATTGCTCGGCCAGCTGCTAAGAACGTTGGTTCTCTGTGTCGTGCTAGACAATCTTTCTAACTGGAATATACCTTGCATATCTATAAGTCTGCCATTTGTCCATGCTTAGAATATTGCTGCTGTATATGGTCTGGTGATTCTGTTATATATCCTTGACAAAATCCAAAGAAGAATCAGCAATATTATTGCTCCTGATCTGGCATCTCGGCTTCAGTCACTTTCACACCGCTGTAAAGTTACCTCTCTATGCCTTTTCTATAATACTATCATGGCAACTGTTCAGATGAGGTCTTCGTTATGGTACCTAGACTGAGTTTACGCCCAACATAACGAGGTCTCACCAATTTACAGATGAGTTGGTTCGATGTAGGTGTAAGTTCTATGCTAATAGTTTCTTTTCTCGCACTTCTTTTCTGGCTACATGCTTTCCAGCCAACTTTAATCTGCAAAAACTTAAATGCAATGTCAATCGCTTTATTGTCCTCCTGATTACTTGTCTTTTGCTTTAGTTTCTTAGTAATTTTTCTGTTTTCTAATTCTTCCACATCCAGTAACCCCTTCTGTCTTAGTCGCTTTACAGCCTTGCTTGGGGTGAACTCGATTAAAAAGAAAGAAGATAATAGAAAAATACTATATAGTCCTCAATGCAAGGAAAAACTTAAAATAAACGAATTATAGTAATCAAACACCTGCCATTAAATGTCTTTTCACCACTGGAGACAGTATTTTAAAGTCTGTATAAAACATTTAATATGTGTATAAAACAATAATGATACATATAAATATTTTATGCATTCTTTTTACGGTGCAGTCTAACTACAAGAAACCGTCTAATGTCACTATAATTACAAGGAATTCTAGCGTTTTTACATTCTTAATTTAGCCGTAGAACATCTTATTTTAAAACTGGAAAAATAGAAAAAAAAATTAAGCACACAGACCTTATCAGTTGAATTTAACAAAAGTTCGATAGATGAATTGTTCCTGCTTAAATATCCTATTTATGCTAAACTAACTCGATAACGATAAACGTTATTTTCAAAGTTTTTAATGAGGTCTTTTCATTTTTACTATTATTTTTATTGCAGGTCGATGTTGGCAGACACAGAGGAAAAACTACATAACCACTAATGCAAGGTAATGTAAAGAATCGAGAATAATTGTAAGAATATAAAATGTATTGTCGTCAATAAAATCAAACAAGTAGAGAATTTTAACTATCTAGAAAGTGTTTAAACAGTGGATGTAAAATGCAACACCGAAATCCAAACGAGCATTGGAATAGCAACTGATGCTTAGAAAGTATCACGAATTGGATTAGCAATAGATGACTTAAAAAAGTATTAAGAATTGGAATAGCAATAGATGCTTTACAAAATGTTAAGAATTCGAATAGCAATAGATGCATTACAAAATATTAAAAATTTGAATAGCAACAGATGCCTTACAAAGTATTAAGAATTGAAATAGCAACAGATGCCTTACAAAGTATCACGAATTGGAATAGCAATAAATGTCTTGCAAAATATTAAGAATTGGAATAGCAAAGTAGAAAGAAACAAGAAAATCTTAAAAACAAATAAAATACTTCTGAACTTCTATGTAATATCTGTCTTCTTATATGATGTAGAATTGTTGGATCTACAGAAGGATGCTGAGAATACCTTGGTCGGAGCATATGAGCAACAAGGAACTTTTAAAGAAAATGGAAATAAAAAAGACACTTTAGATCAGAAAGAAACAGCTAACATTTCTTGGACACATAATGAGGACGGTTGGCTTTGGAAATCCAACACGCATAGGACATTAACACTGTAACGTAAAAGAGACAGTGGGAAGCAGCAGGCCACCTACCTGGCCAGTGTATGGGAATTGGTAGCAGAACGGGCACAAGAGGGATGGTAAAAAGAGCTGGAGGGATAGGATGTTGTGGAAAGTCATGATCGTCCACTTCCTGAGGGAGTACGGCACATAGAAGAAGATGATGACCTCCATTTTTTGTTAGTTCATGACGAGATACAGTTTATATTTTATAGGAGAACTTTAAAATTATTTTTGCCGTTCAGTCCATTCTTTAGAATAATGTTTTCAGCATACTTGCCAAAAAAATGCACATCCCCAAGACTAAGAATGTTTATGAAGGCTAAGTAACTGGGAAGGATAAATGGCAGTGAACGCTTAGTGACTATGAAGGCTAATTAACTGTGAAAACTAAGTGACTCTGAAGGCTAAGTAACTGTGAATGTTAAGTAACTGTGATGGCTAAGTGACTCTGAAGGCTAAGTAACTGTGAATGTTACGTAATTGTGAATACTAAGTAACTGTGAAGGCTAAGTGACTCTGAAGGCTAAGTAACTGTGAATGTTAAGTAATTGTGAATACTAAGTAACTGTGAAGGCTAAGTGACTATGAAGGCTAAGTAACTGTGAATGTTAAGTAATTGTGAATACTAAGTAACTGTGATGGCTAAGTGACTCTGAAGGCTAAGTAACTGTGAATGTTACGTAATTGTGAATACTAAGTAACTGTGAAGGCTAAGTGACTCTGAAGGCTAAGTGACTCTGAAGGTTGTGACTCTGGAGGCTAACTAACTCTGAAGGCTAAGTGAAGCGGAAAGTAACTGTGCGAATCTGAAAGCTAAGTAAAATTGAAAGTAACTCTGAAGGTTAGGTAACTGTGAAGGCTAAATGACTCTAAAGGCTAACACTTACTCTTCATGAACAGTATTTTAGCATGATAAATGATGGTAGATAAAATGTAATATGACAAATATTTGTTTAATTTAAAATTCTAAAAGTTCTAATGCTTCAAAGACAGGAGACAAACATGATTAATGGACCAGATATATATTATGCACCCTCTCGCAGAAACTATAACATGCAGTTTAGTTGCAGACCTAAGGAAATTCAAAACAAGATAGGCTGCGCTCGAGAAAATTTTACACAGCACCACAAGTTGCCACGAAGCCAAAACATAAACTTAAAACCTCAAGTCATGTTTTTATATAGCCTCGTCAGATCGGGACTTTTATATGGATGTCACGTCCTGGGTCTGACGATAAACTGTATCCGGTAGCAAGGCCTCTGATCAGGAGGTTCTGAGCAGCGTGGAACCACCTCTTAATTTCTGGTGTTCCCAGGTCGACCCTGACCCGGAGTGGTAGCACCTGTTAGGGTCCCAGCTATGGGCAAAGAATTAACCCCCAAACTGGAGTCAAAACACTATGAAGGTGTAAAAATAGGTTTTAATACCAGTAATACATTTTTAAAAAGTACATTTTGTTTTAAATTACCAGCAATACAGCTTGAAAAAAATATTACCAGCAGTAAAAATCTTCTTGGCATAAAATATCCTATTGTGGTTGATACGCCGTAAACCAAACCAAACCAAAGTATGGATGCCACGCAGAGCGCCAAATATCTAAACTGTCAGTTGTATAAAACCGCTTTCTCAGATCAAGGATGAAAAATGACTTCGAGCGAATGAAGCATGTAGGTCTTAACGAGGACCATAGTTCTTTGAAATTTGCAAACTGGCGCTACAGAATCACAAAGAACTGTATCAAATAACAGAAACCACAACACCAACGCATCAACAGCACCAACAACTAAAATGGATAACACATGTAACTCGAAGAAAAAGTATTTAGATAATCAAGATGTTCCACACTACTTCAAACAAAATGTTAGGAAGGAAACCCCCATCAATACTTGAAAGACTAATAACAGTTACTGGACATGAGAAACTTATTCTCCTAAAAATTCTTTTAATATAAACATTTTATGAATTTAAAATCGAGGTTAACACTAGCTGCTCAGTCAATGGATGCCGAATGTTTTCTTATCAAGTAATGGTTAAAATTACTAACTCTTGGTGCCAGTAAAATTGTTTGTGAATTATTTGGTAAACATTACACTAAATGTTACTAAACTTAGCTTTGTGTGCCATGAGACCACTATTCTGCGGTACCTAGTGTGGATCGAAGTATATACTGTTTGTGAGAATAGCTTGCTTATCGCTGTTTCCTTCCCGACAGCGTATAGTATTAAATTATTAAATAAGTATTACCACTTTGATAATTTATAATAATTGTTCCAGGCGGCCACTTAAAAGTTCCCGTTTAAGTTAGTTGGAACACTTCTGTCATATCTGGACTTCAGATGATCTGTCCTCATTTTCCAGTTTTGATAGGAGTCAAAATCGTTTATTCTGTCTTGTAGGGGTGGGAAGACTTATCCTCCACCCGACGGCCTCTTTCCCAAAAACGAAACATCGCATTCCTTTCGCTACGGCAAATTTTCAGACGATCTTTATTCTTTAATTCCACAAACAATGGTGACTCTCAACCTTTTTTATCGAATGCACTCTTTTCACCATAACTCAAAATGTCGTTCCCCTAACTTCACAAGATTTTCCGACTCAAACGGTGCATTTCAAGTAATATGTACAGTGTAACCCGGATATAAGAGAAACCCGGATATAAGAGAGATTTTCTCTGGTCCCAAATTAGATCCTGTGTTTATGTATATAAAATAGACCAAACCCGGATATAAGAGACGACTTCTCCGGTCCCGACAACTCTCTTATATCCGGGTTACACTGTATATACGATTTAAATTTTTTTCCATATTAGTACATACACATTTTACATGGATTATTTTTTATAAATTTAATATCAATAGAAAATGTTGATGGTTTTTTAAACTGGAATACATGTACAGTAATTTGTTTTAATTCATAACTAATTATTAAATAAACTGAAGCATAGTTCAATAAACAAAAAGTTCAATAGTATGACATATTTTACCCTCCCACTACTGAAAACCTGAAATTCTTCCCTGAGGGGATCATTCCTCCTGGCTGTGAACCCCTATTTCAAGCCTTTGCAGCTAGGAAACTCCATACTACTTCCACAGAGTCAAAACACCTCTATTTCCCCCGTGTTCAAAAGGGAAGACAAAATTTCCATTCAGTTTTTGCTAAGAACTGGCAATATGTGGAATAGACTTCCACGTGAGTGTTACCCTTAATATTACAATCTTAACCTTTTTAACTCAAGGCCCAATCAGTATATATATATATATATATATATATATATATATATATATATATATATATATATATATATTTTTACAATGATGTTATTCCAGTACAAGGCGGCCTAAGAGCAACTCTAAGTAGAATGTTACAGTGTAAGGGACACCATCTCAAACAAAATGATAATGCCACGAAGACGCAAGGGGCCACTAGAAGTGACAGAGAAGAAAAACACTTTAGAAGGAATTGGAAGCCCAATCCTAAATTAGGGATAAATCTCTACTCCTGTTCAAAGGAGAGGAGAGGAATGTGAACCGAACGGTAGGCAAACATATTTACTACTATTGACTACTGTTGACTACTATTGAAGAAGAAAACAGTAAATATATAGCAAATAATATTTAAGACTTTTAGGCGTTTTTTTCTAAAAAAATAATAATAATAATAAGCAAAATCAGGGGTGCGTATTATGCACACCAAAAAATCTTTTAAAAAAAATGCCATAAAATAAAATAAGAATTATCATAAAACTAAATTAGAATACTATTATTCTGTTTAAAAACATTTTTTTTTAAATAAGAGTAGGAAACGCTGGTCGTAAAGAAATCGTAGAGGGGCAATTTATAGGGTTTGATCACCAAACAAGTGCGTATTATGAGTGAGCAACTGGCTCGTTTGAATGACGCATCGAAAGGGAAAACATATTTCTACAGTACTTCACCTGGATGAAAGGTTTAAAACAAAAGACTTTCTGGTGATATGAGGTAGACTTTAATTTGGTTTGAAATCATTCTTTTAAATCCTGAAAAAAATCATATGCAGATATGATGAAGTCAAGTCGATAGTTTTATTTTGCAGATCAGTATTGGCATGAAGATTGAATTTGTTTTTAAATATAATGCAGTAAAAATAAGGAAAAATGAAATCAATGTTACTGACAGTAAAAAATATTATCCTTATTTATAGTATGTGATAAAATGGAATATGCATACACCTGTGTTCCCCCTCATTGGAATATGATTGGCTGGTGTCCGTCATAAATACAGACGGACATGTAGGTACAACAGAGTTTAAGTCTATGACGACGCCCATTGGACTACGCTATTGGCTATCCTATTGGTCAACACCTATTACCCGCGACTACGACGAGTACCAGTCGATTACTGCTACTGTGTACTACTTGTTTATAGTAGCTAATTTCGATCAAATATATCCGTTTCCGGGACATATCAGTATGGTAGTACATTAGTAATCTAATATTGATAAGTAATATATTATCTATAATATAATAGTAAAAAATACTTAAGGCCATATCAGCTTGAAACACCGATTATCATACGGTTACCGCAATTAAGCAATATCGAGATCGGTCAGTATCTAGATGAGTGACTGCTTGAGAATATCAGGGCCTTGAATGTGAGGTTGATGTAACTGATAACAGATCAAAATTAAACATCAAGAAACCGAGCTCCAATTCCAGTCAGGTTCATTATATTTACTTACCTTAAGATAAATAAGAATCCGTCTATTTCCCCCAGCTATGGGTTAATTAGTAGAATTTGTATCAGTAAATCATTATCTCAAAAATTCTTACAATCTAAGAATATTTTCTGGCTTTAGATAACCTGCAAATGGTTGATAAACTGTAAAAAACAAATCGCTCAGTCGTAGTAACTAACTCAACAGACTTATTCAACCTATATAGTGAGGTGATTCTGAGAGAATTAGAAGTCCTACAAGGATTCATTATTGGCGGCCACAATCTTAACAACATAAGTTATGCAGATAACACAGTGTTGATAGCAGACATGAAAATGAATCTACGGAGACTCCTACAGAATGTAGTAAAGGGGCACCACGATGTGGTGTAATGGCTAGCAAGCTTGTCTCGCTAGAACTATTATGACTGAATAGTGAGTTCGATCCTCACTAGGTGCCCCATGATTTCGGCCTTGTGCCACATCTGAGCCACGATTGGAAAATCACTACAGAAGTTAGTGAAGGAAAGCGATAAAAAAGGATTATACGTTAATTCAATGTATGGTTGTCAGTCCAATATACAAATTCGATATTGGAAATACCAAAATCAAGCAAGTACGAAAATATAAATATCTGAGAGATAGCTGTGGATGGAAAGTGCAACACCGACATCCGATGGGTAACTGGAAGATGCTTTCTAAAAACCAAGCAAAGTATTAAGAAATTTCGTTAGAAACAAAGAAAAGCAGACTGAAATGTATGGCAGTGAAAGACTATTTTTCGAGATTCTGATCTTCCAGAATTTTAGATTTCAAGATTTTGATCTTTCGGGATTTTGATAAATTCGGGATTTCAAATCTCGGGAATTTTAAATTTCAGTATTTCAACATACGGGATTTTAAAATTCGAGATTATAACCCAAACCTGCCAAAAATGTATACGTAGATTTTTTCATTTATATATATATATATATATATATATATATTTGAGTTGCACAAGAATCAAAAAATAGTCGGAGGTTGGGTTTTCACGAGTGTCGGAAAGGTTGACTTAGGTTTAATTTGCATGAGAGATAAAAAAAAAAGTAGACACAGATTTAGCTTGCACGAGTCAAAAAGGCAGGCATATGTTTATTTTGCACCAGCGTCAAAAAGGCAGACACACCTTTGATTAGCACGAGAGTCAGAAAGGTAGATGTCTGTTTGGTTTGCGCAAGAGTCAAAATTGTAGACATTGGTTTGATTTGCACAAGTAGACATTAATTTAGTTTGTACATGCATCAAAAACGCTAGATATAAATACAGTAAATTGGTTGACTCTTCTGGATTATTTTTATAAACCATTCGCCCTTGCATGGAATACTGCTGCCATATATTGTCTGGAGCCCGAACTGTTCGTCTCAAGGTCCTCTACGAAACAAAATCCATAGACGGATATGCACTATGATGGGTCCTGATCTGGCATCTCGTCTACAATCACTTTCTCACAGACGTGTCGTGGTCTCCCTCTGTCTCTTCTATAAGTATTTTCACAGCAACTGTTCCGGCGAGCTACTTTCGCTGACTCCCAAATTGCAAGAATTTAAACGTGCTACTAGGTTGGCATCTCGGTCCCACACTGTCGAAACGGTTAAATGTAACCCTCTCTTCTACTCCAACAGCTTCATTTGCCCTTACCGTCAGTGGAACTCCATTTCTCTTGCTTGCTTCCCTGGTAGCTATAATCTTCAATTATTCAAATCCAATGTCAATCCACTTCTCCAGATGCCTTGATCTATTTCCCATCCTTCTCTTTATCCTTTCCTCTATCACGCCTTTTTACTCTTGCTCCCACTCTCTGTAACCCCACTGCGTGCTAGTGGCACTCCCGCCTTGCTTGGGGTGAAAAGCTTCAAAATAAAATTTCTGCATGGGGTGTAGTTATCGTATTCTTGACTCAAACCAAGAATGCGATTTTTCTGTTTCTCACATTAGAATGAATATTTGCCTGTCATACGTTCGTATGTAAATTTTTTTATCAGGTCATCCCATAAGTTCTGTCCGAATTTTGAATAAAGAAAACAAGTGACCAAATGTTACATTTAATTACAGATTCAATCAACAATGTATTTTCCCTGATTATCTTTGCGTTCCTTCCATCTATTAACAAGCTTACTAATTCCATTACTGTAAAATTATTTTGACTTTGATTCGAAGAACTCACAAATGTCAGTTTTAAACTCTTCCTGTGTTACAAAAGCTGTTTCTTCCAAATGATTCTGTAAGCTACGAAACAAATGGTAGTCTGAAGGAGCAAGATCGGGAGAATAAGCTGGATGAGGAATTTTCTCCCAACCAAGTTCTTCGATCTTTTGTGACGTGATTCTTGCTGTGTGGGGTTGCGCATTGTCCTGATGAAAGATCACCCCTTTTCAATTCACTAGAGGAGGTCTTTTTTACCTCAAAGCTTGTTTCAAACGCTCTAATTGCTGACAGTATATTTGAGCATTAATTGTTGCATTAGGTGGTAAGAATTCCAAGTGGATTATTCCTTGGCGATCCTACCAGATTGAAAGAAGAACCTTTTGCCCATGAAGTTCCCTTCACAGATGTGGCTGGGGTCCTTCACCTTTACCAAGCCACTGTCTACGACGCTTAACATTTCGATAAAAAAATCCATTTTTCGTCGCCAGTCACAAGTCTCTCCAAAAAAGGTGAAACAAGTTGGCTAGAATGGAGAGAAGAGCAGATGTCAACTCGGGATTTGGGTTTGTTTTCAGACAATTCATGAGGCACCCATTTTCCAAGTTTAGGAACTTTTCCAAGTTGTTGAAGATGACGATGAACAGTTGTATGTTTTGAACTGAGAACCACTGCCAATTCCTCAACTGATAAAGCAGGATTTTCTTCAAGTGCTGCTTCAAGAAGCTTTTCATCAAACTCAACTGGACGTCCGGTTCGATCTTCATCTTCAAGGGTGAAATCTCCACCTCTGAATTTTGCAAACCATCTTCTGCAAGTTCTTTCATTCACACATTCCTCTCCATAAACTGAGGCAATGTTTCTAGCCGCTTCGGCTGCTGAGTTTCCTTTCTTGAACTCATAAAGCATTATGTGCCTCAAATGATTCTTGGGTACTTCCATGTTAGCAGGGTTTTAATCAAACAAAATTTAATTTTATTGTTCTCTGAAATAAAATTTGATCAGTTTAAATGCATCTAAACATAAAAATAATGTTCAGCTCCATTAGGCATTATAAAATACACATTAAATTTCGTTCATTTTAACAAAAAGTTAAAATTCAGGCAGAACTTATGGGATGACCTGATAATATGACTAATATTTTTGTCACATTTTTTGAATTTTTCCGCAATCTGAGACAAATTTGAGATGTTGAGTACACATCCTTTATTCTATAAACGAAGCCGAAGAATTTATCATTTTAACAACATTAGCAATGAGGTTGAATAACTGTACAAGGATGACATGAAATCAGGTTCAACCTACCTACGGGGTAACAGGAAATCAATTTCAGATTACCGCGAGGTAACTTGTAAAATGTGGTTAACTTGAAGTTTGTAAACCACTGTTGTTGTAGACGAGCGATCAATAAAAAAAACGCCAATAAAAATCTCTAAAAAAACACATTTTAAATGCAAAAGAAATACAATATAAACTTTCACTTTCTATTTCTGGTTATTTAATTTTATTTATTTTCTAGTAGATTATTCTTTAGTTTCTTATTTTATGTTTTTCTTATGAACATTTTCATTCATCATTCTTTCTTTTCTTTCTGTTATATTTCCCTTTTCGATTTTAATATTTTTTTCATTTTTTTTATATTTTCATTTAAATCTATTTCGTATTCTTTCTTGCTTTCTTTTTTTTTCTTTTCATCGTTATTTATATTTCTGAATTGTCTTTATCTTTTTAGTACTATCTTTCATTTTTCTTTATTTTTTTCTTGTCTTTTTTCTTTCTCTAATTAATTTTTCTTTCTTCTTTTCTTTTTACTGACGTTTTCATTTCTTTCCTTCATTCTTTCTTTCTTTCTTTTTGCTTGTCCTTTTACGTTTTTCTTTTTATACTCATGCCGTTTTCTTTCTTTCTTTCTTTCTTTCTTTCTTTCTTTACCGAAGCCGTTTTCTTTCTTTCTAATTTCTTTCTTTCTTTCTTTCTTTCTTTCTTTCTTTCTTTCTTTCTTTCTTTACCGAAGCCGTTTTCTTTCTTTCTTTCTTTCTTTCTTTCTTTCTTTCTTTCTTTCTTTCTTTCTTTACCGGAGCCGTTTTCTTTCCTTCTACTATTTCTTTTACGTTTTCCTTTTTTCCTCATGCATTTTTTTGACATTTTTCGGTTTTTTTCCATCTTTCTTTCTACTATTCCTTTTATGTTTTCCTTCTTTCTTTATGTCGTTTCTTTCCTTTTTTTCTTTCCATTTTTCATTTTACGTTTCCTTCTTTTCTCTTACCTTTTTCTTTCTTTCTTTCTTTCTTTCTTTCTTTCTTTCTTTCTTTCTTTCTACTATTCCTTTTACGCTTTTCTTCTTTCCTTGTGCTGTTTTCTTTATTTCTTCCCTTAGTTATTTTCTTTCCATTTCCCTCATTACATCTTGTTTTTACCACATAACTTTTCTTTATTTCTTTCTACTTCCTCTTTTATGTTTTCGTCCTTTCCTCATAGGCTTTTATTTCTTTCTTTCTTTATTTATTTATTTTTTTCTTTCTCTTTTCCTTCCTAATATTCCTTTTACGTTTTCTTTCTTTTCTCATGCGATTGTCTTTTTACTTGTTTTTCTTTCTTTCTTTTTACTATTCCTTTTACGTTTTTCTTCTTTCCTTATGACGTTTTCTTTCTTTCTTTCTTTCTTTCTTTCTTTCTTTCTTTCTTTCTTTCCCTTTGATCTTTTCTTTCTATTTCGCTCTTTACATCTTGTTTTTCCACGTAACTTTTCTTTCTTTCTACGCACTCTTTTATGCTTTTCTTCTGTCCTCATGATGCTTTCTTTCTTTCTATTTCTCTTTTGTTTTCTTTCTTTCTTTACACATACCGTTTTCTTTATTTATTTCCTTTCTTTGTTATTTTTCTATATCCCTGTTGACATTTTGTTTCTTTCTACGCACTCTTTGTTTGTTCGTTCCTTTCTTTTCTTTTCTTTTCTTTTCTTTTCTTTTCTTTCTTTCTTTCCGTTTCTTTCATGTCCTTCTTTCTTTCTCCTTTTTTTCTTTTCTTATTCCTTATAGTTGACGTTTCCGTACTTGTTAACGCTCGTTTCATTACTTCTCTCTCTCTCTCTCTCTCACTCTCTCTCTCTCTCTCTCTCTCTCTCTCTGTTATTTTTTTATTTTTATTTATTTTAGCCTATTTTGTAAAACCTGGCCATAAGGGGCCCGAAGAAATCGAATGAATATAAAGTCATCATTGGCCCCACGAAACAATCCCCCCGCATTACTTGTCGTTCGGTTAACATTGCAAGCCTAGCGGTGGGGCAACACAATTTCAAGGCGCTGAAGCATCCAGGGTGCCTGTCACGCTGATGTAAATGAGGAGAGAAAGAGAAAGACATACAAAAGAAGTCACGGGGAGAGAGGACAATAAGAACTTGGCACTTAAGAATTATAATAAAGACATTTTTGTGAGAGTGAAACATGCTCGAATGTTTAACTCAACGGATTCTCGAGAGATCGACCTGTTTACAAGCCGACTGACATAGGGTGACCAGGGGTTTCGAAAATTAAGAAGGAAGCAAGGAAATTTATATATAAAAAAAGAAACTAGCAAACAATATAAGGAAGGCAGTAATAGTATAGTGTAAAGAAAGAAAGAAAAACATTTTTAAGAAAGAAAGAATAAATGAACGTAACAATGGAAGAAGCCGATGATAAAAAAGATAGACACAAATGGTTTTTAAGATTTAGAAGAAAAAAGAAAAAAAGAAAAAACTATAATGAAAAAAGAAGAAAACGAAAGTGTATGATTAAGCAAAGAAAGAAAGAAAGAATAAAGCAACTTAAAAATGTAAGGAAGCCGATGTTAAAAAAGATAGACACACAAATGATTTTTAAGATTTAAAAGAAAAAAAAAGAAAAAAAGACATAAGAAGCAAATAATGACAAAAGTAGGAAACGGAAGTTTATGATAAAGAAAGAAAGAAAGAAAGAAAGAAAGAAAGAAAGAAAGAATAAAACAACTTAAAAATGTAAGGAAGCCGATGTTAAAAAAGATAGACACACAAATGATTTTTAAGATTTAGAAGAAAAAAAAAGACAGAAGCCAATAATAAAAAAAGTAGGAAACGGAAATTTATGATTAAGAAAGAAAGAAAGAACTTTAAAATGGAAGTCGATGATAAAGATAGATACGCAAATAGTTTTAAGATTTAGAAGAAAAAAAATTTAAAAAAAGACAGAAGTAGCCAATAATGAAAAAAGAAGGAAACGCAAATGTATGATTAAGAAAGAAAGAAAGAAAGAAGAAAACAACATAAAATGACAGGAAGAAGTCGATGTTGAAAAAGATAGACACACAAATGGTTTTAACATTTAGAAGAGAAAAAAAAAAAAAAGACAGAAGAAGCCAATAATGAAAAAAAAGAAAGAAACGGAAGTGTATGATTAAGAAAGAAAGAAAGAAAGAAAGAAAAAAGAAAGAAAGAAAGAAAGAAAGAAAAGGATAGAAAAAGTGTATAAGAGACAAGGATGAATCAGAACGTTTGCAGCGTAAGACTTAATTATTAGCTGAAATTGCTCTAAAATGTTCACTGTATAATGTTCGGTCTATATAATTAATATTCAAAATTGGATTAAGTTCATTGACAGGGAAGAAGATTGTGTTTAAAATAAACAATTATTTTGTAAATTAAATGCTTTTTATCATTAGGGTACAGACCTAGCTATATATTCACGACTGGATTAAGTACATTGACAAAGAAGGGTATTATGTTGAAAAATATTTATTGTGTAAAATAAGTGCTTTTTTCATCATTATGTTACACATTCATTGATGTAACTACATACCCACGACTGGATTAAGCGCATTGACAAGGAAGGATATTATAAATATATCTTATGCAAAAGAAATGCCTTTTCATCATTAGACGATATATTTATTGATACACCTACGTCAAAATAATGTTGAAAACATAAATGTTGTTGTAAATACATACATCGAGGAGAAAGGCACGACAATCTAAACCAGTAACAATAAAACCATTTTCTATCGCTATAAATACCACAGAATATGAAAATAAGTGTCTAAGACTATAAACTAGATTGGTGGAATAAAAATAGTCTGACCTGCCGGTGTGTAGTAAAAAGATATTAGCAAAAGAATTGTAATTCTAAGACAAATCCTATCGTAGTTACCAACTCGGAAAGAGATCCATCTTTTTGAACCCAACAATTATTCCGTAGTCAAACAGTGTTACATCCTGCTCGAGTGTCATGATTGCCACAGTCACACTACCTCTTTGCACATACGTTATCGACAAATGAGGTAAGAGAAATAAAATCAGTAGAGCTGACACTAATTTTAGATGATTCACTTTATATTAGTACTAGATTAAAACCCGCCCGATCGGGTGGCAATTAAGGTAACTCCTACGAAGAGCTCTTGATTGGGCCTTAGTCTTTGCATCAGCATTGGATGCTCTCCTGGCTGCCGTTTAACCTGGGTTTTCATTTGCAAGGGATTTTCTTTTCCTCACCGCAACCCTAGCTCTTTTGATTGTAATCGGGTCCGCTGTTGGCGGAGATTTCTTTTTGCGAGGCATATTGCTGGCGTATGCGATAGGCAACAGTAGACTACAGAAGGACTCAAAATTACTCGCTGCATTTAAGTATTGCATAATATTTAAGCTTACCTTTTAAAAATTCAACGACAACTTTTCTGTCGTCACATAATTTAAAGATAATTTAATGTACGTAGGTCCTTATTTTCCGTACAAAAAATTATTTTAGTTTAATGGATGACTTTCGCTAGATTTCGCAGTTATTTTCAGTTATTCAATTTCAACTATTCCCAAATTTATTTCCAAGTTATAAAAATTGTAATCGTACAAAAAAATTCGTCGCAAAAAATCACGTAAAAATATCGTCGAAAACAATCAGTGTAATGAAAACTTGGAAATCCAGTTTTTCACGGTTGCGGGTCTGGATCCAGCCCAGAATGTTTTTAATTTGCTCATGGAATCGGCCTGATTCCAAAATGGTATGATATATTGGGTTACTGCCTCTTGGAGTAAAGTTGAAAATATGTGACACAGTGACACACTGACATTCACGTTTATTTATATAGATAAAGAAAAAGACTTAATTCTGTAGGGTTAATATTCTAATATTCCAAAAACTGATCGAAAATTTAAAGTATAACTGACTGATAGCTTTGCCATAGAGAATAGTATTAATAATCTACTAGCAAAATTACTAATCCAAGCTTCATCTGGCGCAAGGCCACAATAAATGAGCAATCTTTGATAAACTACCAAACTATTCTGTGAGATTAGCTTGTAAAGCATCACTCTACAGTATAGGTAAAATTATGTGATACAGTTTTTCCTTTTATACCTATTTTGTTTATAGATCTGATAGATGTTATATATATATTATATATTGTTACTAATATGTTTGCAGGTAAAGTAGTTATGGGAGACTGGTTATCCCAAGATCTCACTCACCCAGTTCAAGCCTTTAGAAGTCTTTCTAGGTTATTGATGTGTCATTTTTAGTCAAGACGTATAAGAATGGAGCAAAGTATAGAGATGTAGGTTCAGCCTTTCCTAGTTATATTAGATCAGAAGTTCTCAACCTTTTTTTTAAAAACATGGACCACTTTTTATGTTAGTTTTTTCGTAGACACCCATAACCATTCGATGATAAAAATAACTCATTTTATTTCTTACTAATAGATAATTTTAAGAATTGTATCATAGAAATAGAAAATGCATAAGCTTTATTTTGAAGTAAAACCAATTTAATGAAAATAAACTTGTATTTAACAACTAAATTCCATGGAAAATTTATTATTTATCCTTTTCAGTTTTATTCAACTTTTACAATCAATACATCCGGTAAAGTATAAGGGACGCTAATTTACACCGCTTGATCTCGTTTACTGCTAGCTATAGAGTTGTTTTTATATTTTTAGTATTTTAATATGGCATAGATTAGTGTAGAAATTCTCGGTCGTAACAACCGTTCTGAACTAAAATTGCTCTGTGGACCAGTAAAATATTACCGTGGGTCCCCAATTTGCTATGTTTTGTGTGGTCCCCAGTAATGTTACAAAGACCTCTAGGGTCTTTATGGATCCCGGTTCAGAACCCCTCTATTAGTTAAAAGAAGTGAAGTAACCCTGGTCAAACTTCCCTTTCTATGAAGCCTAAAATATACGCACTACATCTCCTGCAGAGAAGTAAGACCCATAAAAGTGACCATTTATAAAGTAAATTTTTACAGACTAAAATATAAAGATAAAAATGAAAGCTGATATGACATTTGTCACCGTGAAAACGATCTTTACGTTTAAAAGTAAAAGTAAACATTCCCAATGCTGTCATGAGGTGACAAAAACAGAACGAAATATTTGGCCAAGCCAAAATAATTAGTTATCAAATACAACGGTACAACCACCGAAGTTAAGCACTGTTGAGCCTGGACAATACCTAGATGGGTGCCTCTTTCTCATTTTGTTTGTTTTTTTTTGGGGGGGGGGTTTGCCATATCACGCTAAAACACTAATTCCTGTACGACCATCAAAGTTAAGTAAAGTCGAACTTGATCAGTACCTAGATGGGTGCCTCTTTCTCATTTTTTTGTTTGTTTGTTTTTTGGGGGTTTTTTGCCATATCACGCAAAAAACACTAATTCCCGTACGACCACCAAAGTTAAGCAAAGTCGAGCTTGATCAGTACCTAGATGGGTGGCTTTTTTGTTTTCTTTTTACTTATGCTTAACGGCCCTATAACGTTGAAACACCGGTTCCTGTACGTCCACCGAGGTTAAGCAAAATCGAGCTTGGTCAGTACCTAGATGAGTGGGCATATCAGGTGGGGAAAACTTGGACGCGCAAGGGGGTGTAATAGATAACAGATGGAATTGAAAATCCGAGAGCCGAGTTCCAAGTCCAGTCAGGTTCGTTATCTTCACTAACGAGCAAATACCCTTGAGAAAGGTATGAATCCGCCTTTTCTCGCACAGCCACGGGTTAATTCGTGAATTTGTATCAGTAAATAATTATCATCTCCAAAAAGTTTTTAAAACAATTACTACCGTTGCAAAAGTTTATAAACCGTAGAAAAAGAAACAATCAGTTAAAGCCGTAGAAAAAGAAACAATCAATTAAAGCCGTAGAAAAAGAAACAATCAGTTAAAGCCGTAGAAAAAGAAACAATCAATTAAAGCCGTAGAAAAAGAATCAATCACAGAAGCCGTAGATAAAGAACCAATCAGTTAAAGCCGTAGAAAAAGAATCAATCAGTTAAAACTGTCGAAAAGGAATCAACCAAAGCCATAGAAAAATAATAATTCAGTTAAAGCCGTAGAAAAAGAAACAATCAATTAAAGCCGTAGAAAAAGAATCAATCACAGAAGCCGTAGAAAAAGAACCAATCAGTTAAAGCCGTAGAAAAAGAATCAATCAGTTAAAGCCGTGGAAAAAGAATCCATCAGTTAAAACTGTCGAAAAGGAATCAATCAAAGCCGTAGAAAAAGAATAATTCAGTTAAAGCCGTAGAAAAATCAGACAATTAAAACCGTAGAAAAAGAATCAATCAATTAAAGAAAATCCTTGCTATTTAGACAATATCTTATCGTTTATGATATTACTGAACGTATGGTCGGCAGAAAAAAGAAACGAGCCAAGATGTGAACTAAGAAATGAAGGAAAATTTAACAATCTAGGAAGTGTATTAACACAGAATGGAAAAATGGAAAACTGAAATCCGGAGGCGAATTGGGATACCGAAAGGTGCCATCCAAAAGTTAAGCAAAGTATTAAGAAATGTGAAAAAGCCGTTAGAAACAAAGAAGAAAGTACTGAACTGTTATTATAATACAAGGTGTGGCAGAAATACCTCCCACGTATATTTCCCATAGATACGCCCCACATAATATTAAGACATTAGCTTGATGGAGACACTATTGCCACCGATGCCTTACCATTATGTGACGGGTATTTCTGGGGGGAATATGTAGGGGGGGTATTTCTGTTGCACACTATATCAGTCCCTCTTTATGGCAGTGAATACTGGACAATCTCCTCACAGATGAGGAAGAGACTTGAAACAACAGAAATGTAGTTCTACAGAAGGATGCTGAGGATACCATGAATTTAACATTTGAGCAACGAGGAAGTTTTAAGGAAAATAGAAACAAAAAGGACGCTTATACTTAAAATAAGAAACAGTTGAAATTTTTAGAATACACAATGAGAAAAGACAGGTTGGAGAATTTAACACTCACATGACATACTAAAGACAAGAAGGAAACCGGAAGTCGAAGAGATGGTGAAAGGACAAACTCTGCTAAGAGCTACAAAGGATAGGAAGTCGTGGAGAAACATGATTGCCTATTTTTCTTTTAAGACGAAGGATAGAATTACAGTTATCAAATACAACATAAAGTAAGCTGGTATTCTTGTCTCTTTGCCTTTTAGGCAACTTCTTATCCATTACACACGTCTATCTAATCCAATTCATGAGATCCTTATACAAATTTATTATCTTCATCATCTGTTGTACACACACAAGCGCGGGAGGCAGATTTGTTTAGTCTTTTCATTGTCGCGTTAATTTACTTTTGCTGTCAACAACTGATATCTTTTGTAGTTCTCTACTTTTTTGTTTTTCTATTTGTTCAGCAAATATATATGCTAACAAACATGGGTTTGCTGAAGTTGCTACTCCTGCGATAAGCACACAGCAAAGTTAAACAACGCCATTTATAGTATTAGCTCTTCACGCCAAACCTATTTCATTATGGCTCCTTCTCTTGCCCGTTGACACTAGTCGTCTCCTTTTTAGTTATGTCGTCTGCATCCTCATTGAGTGATAATGGAAGCTTGAGTACATTCAACAGAAAACAGTTTGTTTCGTTAACGAATTTACTCAGCTTTTTGCCTGATCAGAAAAATAATTAGAGACCTCTGGAAAATTATCATTTCTTCCGCCAATTCCTTTTCTTCTTTTTTTCCCCTCTCCCTTTTTCACCTTCTCCTTCTTCTGATTTCGATTTTTCTCTTCCTTTTCAAAGGGATTTTTCTGCCAATATCTCTTTGATTTATTCTTCTCTCTCTCTCTCTCTCTCTCTCTCTCTCTCTCTCTTTATTCTTTCTTTATTTTATTTTCATTCTTTCTTTTTTCTTTCTTTTATATTTTCTTTATTTTCATTCTTTCTTTCTTTCTTTCTTTCTTTCTTTCTTTCTTTCTTTCTTTTCATGACCCTTTTCTCCTTATTTGAATCTCTTTTTCTTTCTAATGGCAACATTTCTACCGGTTTTGTAACGTTCTTTCTTTTAAGTGAGATTTTTCAGCCTATATCTCTTTCATTTACTCGTTTTCGTTTACCCGTTCTTGTCATACATTTACCGCATTTTGTATCTATCTATCTATCTATCTATCTATCTATCTATCTATCTCTCTCTCTCTCTCTCTCTCTCTATATATATATATATATATATATATATATATATATATATATATATTTATACACTATTATATCCTGAAAACTACTTTCGAATCAATCGAACGATTACCAAAAGATTCGCCTACCAAACTCAAGAGTCGGTGTGCTGAATATAACATCAGCAAAAGCGAAGTAACAACTTTTATATTTGTATTGAACACACACACACACACACACATACATATATATATATATATATATATATTATTTAGAATTTTTAAATACGGACAAAAGAACTTACTACAAAAATGCATTCTTGTTTCGATGCCGCTGCATCTCCACTGGCAAGAACCAAATTTTTGTTTCTCTCCTTTCGAGAATCAGCCGCATTGAAACAAGAATGCATTTTTGTAGTAAGTTCTTTTGTCCGTATTTAAAAAATATAATAAATAATTATTGCTCTACTTTTGTTATTGTGCTCTCTTTTGAATTAATGCTCTGACTGTTAGAATTTATATAATTTTCATTCTCATTACATTCATATATATATATATATATATATATATATATAATTATTTTTTAAAAAAATTATAACATTTTTTTTAAATAATTATATCTGCTCTATTTTGTATTGAGCACTCTTTTAAGAATAGTAATTGTTGGTTATTGGAATTCATTCCGTGTACACCAATTATATACTTGGGTATATATATATATATATATATATATATATATATATATATATATAACAGTTTAAAATCAGGAGATCAGTTAAAATCTGCAACCTTGGTTTAAACATTATGGTATCTTCAGGCGATTTTTATCAAATCGTCTCTTAACGCTTTTTTTTTTAAACTAATGAACGCTATATTATTTTTTAAAAAAATAAAAGAAAGAAACAAACGCACGACGTTGAGTCTAATAGAAAGAGAAGGAGGAGGATATGAAGAAATAAGGAGGAGAAGAAGAAGGCGGAAGAGAAGCAAAGCAAGCGTATTATAAAAGTATCGGTAGGGGGAGTAATTGAAATGTACCGTTTTTTTATCCAGCCTCATATGTTCTTAAGAGAAATTTCTTAATATTTATGCAAGGATTCAAAACTTCGGAAAGAGTGGACATTGAAGTCAACATTCAGAGGCGACAGTCTGTTTCATGATAAACGCTAAACGCCTGAGGATTGCGTTTAGCATAATGCAGACTGTCGCCTCTGGGTGTTGACTTCAATGTCCACTTTTATATTTACATACGCTCTATCTCTGATTGATTATAATGATGAAGTATTATGCAGAACCGTACATAGTTTTCGAAATAACTGAATACAGAAAACTGGTTCACTTAATGTGTTTCGTTCTCCCCAAACAGCAGATTTAGAATTCAGTGTTACCTTTCTCCTAAACTGATTGCCAACCAAGGCTGAAGAGCCCTGTGTATCCTGTTACTTAACTCGCTGATGGGTGGCATAGATGGATTCGTACCTTTTTGTCAAGGATATCTGCGCGTAACTATTGAATCCAACGAAGTAATGAATGCAACGCCCCGCAATCCATTCACACAAGCTCGCAAGATAGGAGACCCGCTGCCATCCCTTGTCCATTTTGTCTCCGATATTCCTTGTGAGTATTAAATTCTCGAAGCCCTCAATTATATACCCCAAAATTACGGATGTCTTTTTCTGATTCTGAGTAAATCTTTTTGTTTCCAATTCTCTTAAGACTTTTTCGTTGCTTACGCTCTTTGTCCATGTTATTCTCAGCATCCTTCTGTAGAACCACATTTCAGTTGCCTCCAATTTTCCTTTCATCTCTTAGGTGATTCTCTAGCATTTACTACCATATGAGAGAACTGGTATTTCATGAGAGTTCAGCACTGTTTTCTTTCTTTCTAGCGTCCTGGGTATGATGATAAGCTACATCCGCGCCCCGGGTATGATGATAAACTACATCCGCGTCCTGGGTATGATGATAAACTACATCCGCGTCCTGGGTATGACGATAAACTACATCCAACACCAAGGCATCTGATCAGGAGGTTTTGAGGAGCGTGGAACCACCTCTTAATTTCAGGTGTTGCCAGGTCCACCCTGACCCGGTGTGGTAGAACCTGTTAGTTGTCCTAGCTATGGCCAAATAGTTAACCATCGAACTAGGGTCAAAACACTATGAAAGTGTAAAAATAGGTTTTGATACCATCAATACATTGTTTGAAAAAATTATTACCAGCAATGATTTTTTGAAGAAAATAATTATTACCATCAATACATTTTGGGGAAAAAATATTACCAGTAATACATTTTTGAAAAAAATATTATTATAATTAATTAACCCATTGAAGTTGATATGTTTAAAAAAAAAAAATAATAAATAAAAACAAACTTTCTTTCTAACAACATTATTTTGTTTTTTAGTACTTTGCTTAGCTTTTGGAAGGCATATTTTGCTTGTAGTAAATCATAAACAAACATTATGAAGCGGAAAAACAAACGGAAAAGTAGCTATATGATTAAATGGGAATTCTCTTGCTTATTGATTGAACGCGGAAGCATGGTGGAGTAATGAATAGAGACTCGGATTGAGGAATCGGAGAGCCGAGTTCGAATTCCAATCGAATCCAATACATTAACTTACGTGCTAATACCCTTTGGAAAAGTATGAATCCTCTTCTTGGGTAAATAGCAAGACAGACCGGCAACTGGTCTACCGCAGAAAGAATTGGCAACCTACTCCGGGAAAAAATCTGCCTCATCAGTCATGTATCGAAATGGGGCATAACTAACTGATTGAGCTTCGTGACCATATCGGTAAAGGCGCTGTCCATGCCAAATGTTCTTTTAAGACTCAAGGATACGAGTCACCGTTCCTTTTTTTTTTTTTTTTTTTTTGTTGAGTCTTGATCTCGGCAAAATCAATAAATAAATTGATATATTAAAACATTTATCATTCAGAAATGCTGACGCTGCTGTTGGATCATTTTTACATTATCTTAGTTGGTGATCCGAGATCAAATTTCGCCCTCGTCTACTGTGTTGTTCATTTTCGCATAAATGTTCTTGGAAAAGGCTTGAATCTATTTATTCTTACCACCAGCTATGGGATTGCGAGGATGAAATGGTTTCATACCTTTATTTAAATATAATTAATTAAACTGCTCTCCTTAGCCTTGAGTAGCCATTAATCTAGGAGAAGGCTTATATTTTTTAATTTTTTCTTAAGCATTTCACCCTAAGCAAGGCGCGAGTGCCACTGGTTCGGAGGGTGTTTACACAGAGTGAATATGAGAGAAAAACTGTGTATAAGGGGGATGTGGAAAGGATAAAAAATGCACGGCGTTGATGTCATCAGGAGATGGCGATTGACGTTGCATTTAAATTTTTGAAGATTATAGTTATCAGGGAAGCAAGTAAACGGAAGCGAATTCCACAGGCGGGAAGTACGAGAAAAGAAGCTGTTGGAGTAGAAGTGGCAGTTACATTTAACTATTTCAACGGTAAAGGGATGGGTTGTAGATTCCAGTCTAGGAACACACTTAAAATTATGTAGTCGGGACACCAGAGAAAAAAAAAAGAAGATCAACAGAACAGTAGCCATGGAAATATTTGTATATTAAGTATGTAATTGGACTTTGCCTTATAGCCTCGTCAGATCGAGGCTTTCATGTGGATGCCATGCATACAGCTGAAACTTTAGATATTTCTGAACGGTTCCAGAACTGCTCAGAAATATCTAAATATACAGCTGTATGCAACCGCTTTCTAAAATCAATGATTAAAAATTGCTTTGAGCGTTTGAAGCCTGTGGGTGTTAGCGAAGAGCACAATTCTTCGTACCTCGTAGACTGGTGGTACAAAATCACAAAAAAATGTAACAAATAACAGAAACCACATCAGTTGAGGACTTCCAACTTGCAGCTAAAAGGGATACCACATGCAAAACGAAGAGAAAATAATGACATAATCAAGATGTTGTCGTTCCACACTACTTCTAAGAAAAGGTTAGGAAGGAAACTCCCATCAATACTGGAAAGAGCGATAACAGCTACTGGATTTGAAAAGACAAAATAATGATATAATCAAGATGTTTGCGTTCCACATTATTTCAAACAAAAGGTTAGGAAGGAAACTCCCATCAATACTGGAAAGAGCGATAACAGCTAGTGGACTTGAAAAAACTAGTTTTTCTGAAAACATTGTTTTAAGAGAAAGATTTTATAAATTTAAACTGATTAGCTGCTTTGTCAGTGAATGTCGTGTGTTTTCTTATGTGAAAACGTCTAATATTACTATTTTCATTATCATGGATTGTCATGACCTAATTCAACTAACAGAGTGGTTTCCCTGAAGGTAAAATGAAGTACAGGTTCGATCCCTGTTGTTTAAGCATATTTTTCGTTAGCAAGATTTCTAGGCCGGTTGATATTAATTTTATTGTTTAAAATAGCACAGATGTCAACTCAGGCACTAAAAATGCCGTTTATAAGAAAGAAACTCGTGTGGAAATGCATAAGATATAATGCATTAAGACTAAGATACTCAAATTAAAAGCAGGTCAAATCTTTTCTTTCCGTCAATAGTGATTAGCTAGCACATTTTCCTACTAAACAAGTTCTTCCCTATCCTATTGAATTCCATTCATTCATTTATTTTTGAAAGGGTGTGTCGTCTTCTAGCGCCACAAGCGAGCGGGTGTGTTTAGAGGGAGAAAAACGAGAAGGATGAAGCGAAAGAGCCTTACTTAAATAGTCGCATCGTAGAACCGAACACACGCACACAAGTGCAGACAAGAGGAGGAGATATGGACCCGCGCATGAAAATGAGGATGGTAGGAGGTAATGTTTCTCTCCTCCCCTTTTCACTCACTCCTACTGCCTTGGTTCGACTGTCGGTATAATACTAACTCCCTCATTGGCAGTTCGAATCCTCTTCTTTGGAATTCGTTATTGTTGCAACGGGAGGCGGAAACAGAAGAGGACAAGGAATAGGCGTGTCACAAGGCTCCCTATTTCGATACTACTTCCTTATTTCCGTCTTCTTTTTACTTTAGGCAAATGTTTTCTCTTTCTAATAGATTCTAACCTTCTTCGTCAGTGTAATCATTTTGTTCCTTTCCTTCTCCTTAGCTTAACTTATAAGTTATTTACTTACTTTTTTCATTAAGTATTGTATTTATTTCTTTTCTCCTTTATTCTCTCTTTTTTCTATTTTCTTTTTTCTTTTCTTTTGATAATTCTTAGTATGTTTTTTTTTTAATTTTCGATCATTTTTTTTTCTTTTCTTTGTCATCTTTTTACTCTCTTCTTTCATTCTTATATTTTTTCTGTCTTCTAATCTTTTTTTTTATCTTTCTTTCTCGTTTCTTTTTCTTTTTACTTTCTTTTTTGCCCTCTTTCTCTCATTCTTTTTGTTCTTTCTTTCTTTCTTTATTTTATTCACCCTCTTTCTTTCTCATAGGCAATATCACGTTAAAACACCGGTTCTCGTAAAATCACCGAAGTTAAGCAACGTTGAGCCTGGTTAGTACCTAGATTGGCGCCTGACAGCTTGGGAATAATGGCTAACGGCTGGAAATTTATGTTTATTTATCTTTTTTCTTTACTTTTGATAATTGTTGGTATGTTTTTTTTTTTTTAATTTTCTTTCATTGTCATTATTTTGTAATTATTTTTTTCTCTCTCTCTTCTTATGTTTTTCTGTCTTCTCTTTTTTATCTTTCTTTCTCCTTTCTTTTCTTTTTTTTTACTTTTTTCTTTCTTTCCGATCTTTCTTTTTTACCCTCTTTTTCTCATTCTTTTTCTTCTTTCTTTCTTTATTTTTATTCACCATTTTTCTTTCTCGTAGGTTTCCGGCAATATCACGTTGAAACATCCGGTTCTCGTAGGATCACTGAAATTAAGCAACGTTAAGCCTGGTTTATACCTAGATGGGTGACTGACAATTTGGGAATCCCAGGTACTGGGTGGGTGAGTTGAATAATGGATAATGGCTTGGAAATGGAAATCGGTGAGCCACGTTTTAATTCCAGTCAGGTTCGTTATATTCACTTACATGCAAATAATCTTCTCCCCTAAACTACGGGTTAACTAGTAGGACTTATATCAGTAAATCATTATCACCAAAAAATTATTACAACCGAAAAATATATTCTGGCTTTAAACAGTGGTTGATAAACCGTAAAAAACAAATCAATTTGTTCCAATTTTGTTCTAGTTTGTGAAATAAGAATGTATAATTACTCTCCAAGCTTAACAGAAAATTCGGGATGAAATTGATCATAAACGAAAATGACATGTTCATTATTAATTAATCATAGCTAGGGATCACAAGCTCATGAAGGATTAATATGAAGGTCAAATATATATATATATATATATATATATATATATATGTGTGTGTGTGTGTGTGTGTGTGTGTGTGTGTATTATTTCAGGATCATTTTCCAACTTATTCAAGATGATCTCCGCCCTCTCTAACCTTCTAACTTCCTGTCCTGGAGTGAAAAGGCTTATCTCAGGTTTCACGTACGATTTCATTTTCAAGTCTTTGGTCACTGCTCTTTGGACTGTTATAGCTGAAACTTCTCTCTTGCGTGCCAAACGTCTTATGGATTAAGTTGGATCTTTTCTCATTGATCTCTTTAGCTCTAAGTTGAAATGATGATTCCTCTTCCAGTTGTGATTTCCTGATCCAGCTTTCCTCTCTACCGTTCCCTCTTTTTAAAAACTATTTCGCCGATATCTTGATGGTTCTTAAATGTATTTGAAGATAGAAGCCAGAGCATGATTATTGGTACCATTACTGAAAGCCTGAATAATCTTTTTTTCTCTCACCATTGCTCAGCTTGGAAAACAGTGGGGCTAGCACAAAATTATTTTAATCTTTTCTCTTTGTAGCTGAATAACTCAAAGGGTTTTTTCAGTGATTCTTACGACAAACGTCTTATCTGAAAACCTGGAAAAAAGAAACTGAATTTAGTGTTTTTTTTAGATATTAAACATTTTGTGCGATGCACAATTATGCTGTTACATGAATTGGGCAGTTTTGTTGTTTCACCTGATATATATATATATATATATTATCTAAACTTGTTGTAGCGTACCTACAGACGATAATGGGCATGTCTCCATTCACATAAATACAGTAGTAAATACTGTATATTGGTCTGCACTTGGAGATTCGTCTCCAGCTGTGCTGGTCAAACTCTCTGACTCCGGGCAAAGAGGATCCGCATATGAGGCTATGTCGAAGGGAAGAGTCTTGTCACGGAAAAAAGCTACCCGACCCGTTTATACAGGGTTTACAGGTAATACCCAACATTAAATTCGGCCTTGTGCCATATCTGACCGCGTGGGGCTGTTGGTAGGTATCCCACAGTTGGAGATTCGTCTCCGACTGTGCTGATCGGGCTCTCTGCCTCCGGGTTGGGAGGACCCCCCCCCCGACCAAACGGGGTTGTGTCGAGGGGTACAGTATCGTCTCGGGAGGAGGTGGGGTGGGCAGCTG
>CAHIKZ030004146.1:1862500-1877500 GCA_903632075.3 Acanthosepion pharaonis
CAGTTTCACCTTACGCCCTTTTAAGCAAATTGTTCAGTGAAGCTCTTAAAAAATTGCTTATTAAATATATAGATTTGATAATAGTTTGCTAGTCCGAGAAATGCTTGTGACCTAGTAATGTTTTTCTGTGATTTCAACGAACATCCGTTGTCACTTTTTTGGTGTCAACGAATACTCGTTGTCACTTTCGTAATGCTCGTTGAAGTGGAGACTTTGCAATCGCAGATACAACTATAGTAACGCTGTTGAATAATACTGGTGTCATACGCCTTCGAATTTCACTCGCACTTATACTACTTGCTCGATAATATCCGCTCGAATAGTAATCCGTATAGTAACCAGAATAGAGACATAATATAGTGAATAGAGTAGAGAATAGTGATCCGTATAGTATAGAGGTTAGACTAGAAATGCAGATCCGTATAGTAATAGAGGATAGAATAGAAATGACGATCCATTAGACACACGCTACATTCCATATAGGTATTTCTTCTATGGTCACGTGGTCTATTTAATTCAATAATGGGAACGCCTGTGTTTTCTCACTGGCGATCTATGTTCAAACTCAAGTGTCGGCAGCAACACTTTATTCCTATATAACACGTTTGTAGGAGAAGGCATATTCTTAATTGAACTTGCCCTCGATGGATCTTGCTGACGACCATTTTTATCAATGATTTGTCCTCGGTACTTGATTTTAGGCAAAAACAATTCACACTTTTCCTCACTGAGTTTGAATCCATATTCTCGTATTTTTTTTTCAAAAACTCTTTTCACATGCCCGATATGTTTTTCCTTAGATACACTTTTAATTAATATATCATCCAGATAAGCAGCTTAGAAATTACAATCTGCAAGCAAAGTATCCATAGCTTGTTGAAGTATAGCTGGAGCCACTTTTATCCCAAAAGGATGTCGGCTGAACTTATACAATCCCTTATGCATATTTATAGTTATTAACTCTGAACGTTCTTCTTCAACCTATATTTAAAAATACGTTTCAGAAAGATCCAGCTCCGAAAAAATTTTTCCACTATTTAAATTCGCAAAAATTTCCTCTGGATTTAGTCATGGGTAGTTATGGGATTCTGAACATTGATTTAATCTTATGGAAAAATCAGAACAAACACGAATTTTATTTTATTAGGTTGGTGCAAAAATAATGACGTAATAATGTCTTTTTTTGACGTTAAAAAATACGTCAAAAAGCGATATTATTACGTCATTATTTTTGCACCAACCTAATATTTTTTCTTCTCATACACTGCTGGCGCTGCCCATTTTGAATGGTCAAGCTTTTCAGTTATGCCTATTTTTTCAAATCTGTCTAATTCTTCGTTGACTTGATCCATTGTTGCGAACGGTACACTACGTTTCGGTTTAAACATTGGCATCGATCTTTTTCCACTTGAAATTTCATTTTGACTTTGTGACACCGACCCCAACACATCCGACAGAATATCCAGAAAACATTTTTTCAATTCTTCCTTTAAATTTTCTGACTGTTTTTTTTTTAAACTGGTTTCTTGTCCAGTTACATTTTTTAAATAAATATTTATAGGTAAATCCCACAGCACAAATAATTGATCCAGTCAGTACTGAATAAGTTTTTAGTTTATTTTAACACATAAGCCTTAGCCTTTACACACTTGTTACGAAATGTAACATTACAAGTCATTTCACCTATAAAAATAATTTCTTTCCCGACATTTTGTGCTTCTTTTTTTTAACAGGTTAACAGAAATAGATAGACTAACCTATCGTCCGGCCCAAATACCTTCCATATACATTGGGCAGGCGTAGAGGTTCATTCCTTGTTTCCTGTTCAGAATATGGTTTTCAGATTCTCTTTATTTCTTCTACCAGGGCCACGGTGATTTAAGTTTTAACTTTTTGCTGGTGTGACTAACCAGTGGCTATAACTTTCCATTGTGAGGGTACCGGGTTGACAGTTTGCTTTCGACTGGTCGTTAGGAGTCCAAACTATTTGGTAGCGCTTAGAGAGGCTGTTCTGATCAACAGTCGCATAATATCAGGGTATTTGGAGTGCGTTTCCCTGTACGCATTTCCAGCAGGCAACCCTGAGGCTACACTATGCTCTGTTTGCAGCCATGCATTGGCTAGTTTGTATAACCATTAACGAGAGATAGTCTCTCTCTCTCTCTCTCTCTCTCTCTCTCTCTCTCTCTTCAAAACAAATATCATGGAAAACCCAACTAAAAGAAATACAACTAAACCGGTAAACAAAAAAAAACACCTACTCCCTCCCTTTCTTTCACTAATATTTGTGGTATCCGTTCCATCTTCTACAGTGTAGAATCTTTCGCCAGATATGTTTTCCCTCTGCGAAACTAACTTAAATTCTTCTATTGCGACCAATGAATTCTTGCTTCCAGGCTATCTTCTTTGCCGAAAAGATTCTAGCATTCACGTGTATGGCTTGGTATCTACATCCGGGTTAATCTTCCGATTGCCAGGGAATTGTCTCTCGAGAGCCCAGACTAATCCCTCATGTACTTCCGTCTTTCGTTACTAAATACTTTTAGCTATCTCTTTTTCCTTTTTATCGCTCCCTCTCTTCCAAGGGCTGGAATATATTAGACATAATTGCTGCCAGTATAGAAAAGACACTTTCTCTCCATCCATCTGCTCACCACGACACGTGGCTTAAACATTCTAAAGGTACTGATGCTACCAGGGTTCAGACATTAAATTTTTCAATTGCCCAATCCCTGACTCAAATCGTGGACTTCTCTACACGTTTCTCTAGCAAAACCGAGCAACATGTTTCTCTACTTGATTTATTTCTTACCTCTTCTCCACGCTCTTGCCGAGCTGCGCAACACTGACCTCTTGGTAATTCTGACCATTCTCTGGTAGCTATTATTTCCTTCCAATCCTCCATTAAACAAGAACCCCTATCCACAAGACCACTTTCCATTAGCAGCATGCTGATTGGGACTCACTCCGTGATTTTCTCCGTGACGACCCTTCGTCTGACATCGTTAAACTCCCAAATGAAAATTGCGCAACTGAGGTTTCCTCTTGAGTCAAAACTGGCATGGACGCTTTTAGCTTTTCTCAGAAATACTAGATAAAACCTTAATCCTCTCCATGGTTCACACCGGAATGCTCAGCCGCTATAGCACTAAGGAACCACTATTTCCGGCTATACCAGCGTGACGGCTGTCGTCACAATAGGCCTATTCGTCGATGCCCGTAATAAATATAAGCGAGTCCTCGAAGGATTTAAGTCTCTGTTTGCTGAGAGATTGAGGTACCGTATAGCATCTAACAACTTTGTCTCACAGGATTACTGTCGGTTCTCTAATAGGGCATTAAATAAGTGTAAGGTGAGTATTCCTCCCCTATTCAACCAATGAGGTGTTATCATCTTCCGCTAATAAAGTTGAATGCTTTGCCAGTAAATTCTCCTCAAAATTGACTCTTGACTCATCAAGAATATCCCTGTCTAACTAGAACTGAGTCTCACTTGAGTGATATGCATATAACCCCTTACATGGTTTCTGCTATCATCTTTAACGTAGATCCCTACAAAGCATGTGAACCCGATGGTATCTCTGTAATAGTCATTAAGAAGTGTCTTGTTGCACTGGCTCCTGTTCTCTCTAAACTGTATAATAAATGTCTCGCTGCCTCCTGCTTTCCTGTCGGCTGGAAGTCATTATCTGTTGTTCCAGTTTTTAAGAACTTTGGTGAACCATCTGACTGTTCCAGCTATCGGCTTATTAGCCTTCTGCTTCTTTTGGGGAAACTCCTAGAGACCCTAATGAATGCTGAATTGGTTCATAATCTCTCATCACAGACAAACAATATGGCTTTCGTTTCTCCAGGTCAGATGCTGATGTACTGATGATAATTGCAAAAAGAGTCTATCATTCTCTAGATAAAAATTGTGTGACAACTCGAAAGCATTTGACATGGTCTCGCATTCAGACCCTGTCTCTGGATAATTTTTTGAACTGATCCAGTCTTTCGTATCAAATCGTGAAATGAAAGGTATCCTGAACGGCCATTCGTCTACATCATTTCGTACTAACGCTGGAGTCCTTCAGAGCTCCACCCTTGGTGCTACTCTGTTTTTAATTTAAATTAATGATCTTCCTTGATGATATTATCTCTCTACTCGGTATCTACCTTGATAACACAACAATTTATCCTGCCTCAATAGCAAAGCCTGTCAGTACGACAAGTTCAAAATGGCAACCGAAGTCCAAAATCAACTCAAGTCTGTTGTTAACTGAGGCAAGAGATTGCTTGTTAATTTTAACGCCACCAAAAATAAAATTGTCTCCATTAATCATTTGGGCGATTCCTTGTTGCCTTTCATCAGCATGGCTGATGCTAACCTCCATGAAAATGATTTATTGCACCTTCTTGGGTTCATGTTCTGTGCTAATATGAAGTGGAAAGACTATATTGAATCCATTGCTAGGTCAGCTGCTAAGAAAGTCGTTTAACTCCGTTGGACGAGACAATTTTTTTTCTCTCCAAAATCTATCTATAATATATCTATAAGCCTACCATTCGTCCATGCTTAGAATATTGCTGCCACATCTGGTCCGGTGCCCTTGCTATTTACCTTGTGCTCCAAAGAAGAATCAGCAATATTATTGTGCCTGATCTGGCGGTTCGGCTCCAGTCACTTTCCCACTGCATTAAGTTTGCCTCTCTGTGTCTTTTCTATAAATACTTTTATAGTAATTATTCGGATGATCTCTTCACTATGGTAACTAGCCTTTTTTAATTAAAGCATAATACTAGATAGGCGTCGAGATGTTTACAGTTAAGATGATCTAGCGGTAAATTCTATACTAACAGTTTTTTTCTCGCACTTGTCGCTTGTGAAACTCACTTCCGGCTCTATGCTTTCCAGCCAACTTTAATCTGCAAAAATTTAAATGCAATGCCAATCTCTATCTACTGTCCTCCTGATTACTTTTTCTCTTTCTGCTTATCATTATTGTTTCTGTTCCTAATTCTTCCACACCCTTTAACCCCTTGTGTTTTAGTGGCAATACCGCCTTGCTTCGATTGATACTGATTAAAACTATATATATTCTCCATTTGCTTTCCATGTGGCTTCGTTGAGTATTGTGATATCACTGCCAATGTCTAGTTGCATTTTACACTCACATTATTATTTTCATATACACACTTTTCTTTAGTTTTATATATTATTTTTCCGCCGCAACGCTGTGTACGAATTTTTTTTTCTGCGAGAACTTTGCTTTAGTTTGACAGTGTGACTTTTTATGTTCTCTTTTTCCACACCTGTAACACTTTACATTTTTAAAGGGACAGCCTTATTCTGAGATGTAAGCTTCCACATCTGAAACATGGATTAATTTTTCTTTTTCTACATTTTTCTTTAGTCTAAATGTATGCACATTCTTTTTCTTCAGTCTCTTCCGTATCACATTTCAGATTTAGGATTCGCTGACGTTCGTCCGATATTTCTTGTAGGGAAAGTTTTTGATTCTGTTTAAAGTTTCGTTAGAATACTGGTACGTATTTCTTTGCATTTTTTCGCCGTTAAACCTTGAACGAAAATTAACCCCTTAAACCTATCCGGAGATAGTTTGTTTAATTTGAATGTTTTACACTCCTGGTTAACGATTCCTGCATATGGAAAAAATCTTCGTCTTCTTTTTTTCTTCAGATTCATTCACTTCCAACGAGTATTGAATAACAAATTTTTCTCATTAAAAATTTTAGTCAGAATATTTACTGTTTCTTCAAAGCAAATTTCTCCTTGTCTTTTCGGTAGTATAAAAATTACAGCAGTTTTCATGCCTTGCTCGTGCTTTCTCAACCAAATTGCTTTCCTCTGCCCCTCTTCGCTTCAATCTCTCCTGTGAGCATCAAATTTTCCAAGCCTTCTTTTCCCATTATGTGTCCTAGAAATTTTAACCGTCCTTTTCTAATATTAAGTATGAGAATCTTTAAGGTATTGTAGTGAACCACATCCATTTCCTTCGTATTTCATTGGTGAGATGTAAGTTCCACTCGAACAGCCTCTTCCCACGAACCACTACTTTGTGGAATTGACTCCCATGTGGATATTTCCCCGATCGCTACAATCTTATCGTGTTCAATCTTAATCTATGTTACCTTCTCTACATATTCTCATAAACCGTACTTCTTATCTCATACTCTGTAATCCTCTACAACGAGTGGCTCTTGGGCCTTGTTCACGGTGAACAGTATTTGAGAAAATATCGCCTTTAAGTACTTGATATAAATATAGATATAAATATAACTTCATCTCCGGAAAAGCTAAAGAAGCAAGAAACTTTTTTCATTATATCTTTTCAAATTCCATATCGCCTTACAGCTTTTCCCAACACTGCAAATTGCTACAAAATCAAAAGATTAAGCTGAAATCTTGAGTCATGTTCTTAAATAGTTTCCATCTGAAGAGGCTATCATATGCACGCCATTCATTGTGCCAAAATATTTTCAGCAATATCTAAATTGTCAACTGTATACAACTCCTTTCTAAGATCAATGGTTAAAAATGGCTTTAAACCAATGAAGACTATGGGTCTTGGCAAAGACCATTCTTCTTTGAACATTGTGGACTGGCGCTACACAATCACAAAGAAATAACTGTAACAAATTACAGAAATAGCTTCCCTTAAAGAATTTCAACAGCTAAAATGGATAGCACATGTAAATCGAAGAGAAAAATAATAACATAATCAAGATGTTGACATTCCACACTGTTACAAATCAAAGATAAATAATGAAATCTCCATCAATACTGGAAAGATCTATAAAAAATACAGGACACCAGATAAATAGTTTTAAAAGTTTTTATAAATTTTAATCGACAACAGTGCTGGCTTTTCGGTCAATGAATGCAAAATATTTCCTTGTAGGGAAAATTCTAATATTACAAGACTCCGTAAGTACCAGTTCACATAGAATACTTCAGACAGAATATTCTTGCACCAAACAAGATTAGAAGAGTGACAGCTGTTTTGCATTCAGAGCATATCCTTATATCTGACTTGCACAAAATAGGGTCATCGAACCAAATGCGGACCGCGACACTGCCATATATGCCCCCCCCTCGAAGTTTTTCAAAATAGTAAATGTTTTTGTGTTTCTCAGAATAAATTCGAGTATGAATAATTCAGGTTTACGGACACATGACTTTAATTAACCTATATTTCGGCCGTCTTTTTAACCCTTTTAACATAAAATTTTAAAATAAAAATAAACATTTTTTCTCGCTATCCTTGCCCCAAATCTCTATATGTATATATCTGTTTCTGTCATCCTCTTACACAGCAGTTTACCCTAAAACGTTAATCTTGCGGCCTGCAGTTATTTCACATTTTTTTAATTGTACATACCTTTTCTTTTTTTTTTTAGGCGTTTCACCCCAAGCAAGGCGGGAAGTCACTAGGACACAAGGGGTTACAGAAAATTTGGAGTAAGATCAGATAGCAGTGATAGAGGAAAGGATGAGGAGAAGGATAATGGATAGATCAAGACAACTGGAGATGTCGATTGACATTACATTTGAATAGTTGGAGATAATAGCTCTCAGGGAAGGGACTTCCACAGGCGAGAGGTGCGAGACATGAAGCTATTGGCGTAGAAGAGTTTAGGAGTTTCGACAGTGAAAGGGTGAGAGCGGGATGCCAGCCTCGTAGGGCGCTTGAACTCATGAAGTCTGGGAACCAGCGAATTCAGCTCCTCGGAGCAATTGCCATGAAAGCAACAGACAGAGAGAGGCGACGGTGCGTCTGTGAGAGAGTGACTGTAGACGAGATGCCAGAGCAGGGCCAATTATATTGCATATCCGCCTCTGTAGTTTATCAAGAACCCCGAGGCAAACAGAAGGGGCTCGAGACCATATATGGCAGCAATACTCCATGCAAGGGCGAATTGTTGATTTGTAGATCTGGAGGATCGATTCCGAGGAGAAAAATTTCCTGGCAGAGCACAGGGAGCCAACTTTCCTTGTGGTGGACGAAGCAATTGACTCAATGTATTTGTTCCACCTCAGGTCAGCAGTCAACGTGAGACCGAGCAGCCGCAGAGAGGTGCTCTCGAGAAGTTGAGCGTCAGACATTCTAATGGAGGGCAGGGAAGGATCTCTGTGGTGATTAATAGAGAGCAGTTTTGTTTTTGAGGCATTAAAGTTGACCAGCCAATTACTATCCCAGTTCACAACCGATTGGAGGTCCTTTTTGAGACACGCGGTTAGGTTAGTTTTGTCAGCGACACTAGATTTGTTTTTGAGGCAGGAGTAAATGCTCTAAATTATCACCTGAAGTTCATGTCGGTGAACAAGAAATGTTCAGTGGTTTGAAAAGGAACAATTTAATCATTAAATTAAATCCAAATAAAAATTTCTGTATCTCATATTGTTTCGAACGCAACCATGGATGTTCGTCAGACGTTCTAAAATGACCAGATTTCTTTGGTGCAATCCTTTTTTTTAAGATACCTTATATAAACCTTTACAAATGATTTGCAGAGACAGGGCTAATCTCCCAAAATGGCTGAACAGATGTATTGATATTTTCCAAAAGGGCATTTCTGTGTAGATGGGTTGGTCGATACTTCCAATATATCAGGTCTGTATCCGTCGACACCTTTCCATTGACATAGGTCAACACAGATATACAAACAAGGACATGATATACAACACTAACAACAACAAACATTAAGTTTGCATATGTTAGAAATGCCCATGCGAAGTTTAAGATATTAGAGTCTTCCTAAGAAAATCAAGTAATCCAAAGACAGGATATGATTATAGGTAGCTTAGTAGGAATTTGTTTTCGTGTTTGCATTTGGAAATAAACTCTTTTGTTTAGGAGTTTATTCTGCCCTGGAAAGGTAGTTATGTCCATTTTCTTCTTTAGGTAAAATGATCCTAGACTAATACTCATAATTTGAAATTTATTCCAATACTTCATGATCTCCTGATTCCTAGCTATGATTAATTAATGATGAATGTGTAATTTTCGTTTATGATCAATTTTGTCACGATACTTCTGTTAAGCTTAGAGACTAATTATATATTTTTATTGCACAGGGTAGAGTCCAATAGTGTTATAAAAAACCTTGGTAAATTCCAGTAAGATATCTTTAATCATTTTTAAGATAGAATAGTTCAGAGTTTAATCTAATAATTGGGCAATTTTAGTGTTAAACGATATGGACACTTTTGCTGTCATACACGATATATATATATATATATATATATATATATATATATATATATATATATATATATATATATATATATATATAAGATACACCTAAGTAGCCAGGCAAACCTACCAAGGTTTCACCTAAACGGATCGGCAAGGCAATACTGGTAGGTTTACCTGGCTCTTTAGGATTATCTTAGGTTTGGCTCTACTTCGTGTATTGAGCACTTTACGCAGTTGCCTTTACTCGTTTTGCAGTTTTTTTTTTTTTGAGCTTGAACTCTGGACGATTGTTTCGCCTTAGTTTAATGTTCTTGGTTCATCTTTTTTATCCCTCATTTTCCTTTCGTACTGGTTTGTTCTACTACAAGTCGAAATATCCAAGCTTTTTCCAAGCGAGTACCACCATTTTGTGTATATATATATATATATATATATATATATATATATATATATATATATAATAAATCCAAAAGAGCGAGGAAAATCTACTTAGGTTTCACCTAAACGGATCTTCAGGGTAAGTTGGCTCATACTAACCAGTATACTATCTAGTAAATTTAAGCTATAGAACAGAATGGAGAAAATTAATATTAAAAAATTATTTTATAATGGACCACAAATATGATTTCCATAATAACCCCGAATGTCGGTTAATCAACCCAACTAAAACACAAATGGATAAAATCAGCAAAATACTATTGCAAAATATATGTGAAACAATAAGAGCAGTTTTAAACACTAACCAATGACGCTTTACTCGTGATTGTATAGAATAGTTTAATAATTGTGACAAAAACAGCAAATGTTCTTTTGTGAAATATAACATAAAAGAATTTTACCCATCTATTACGGAAAAAAAACGGTTAATGAAGCTTTAGAGTTGGCTAAGGAGTACCTTTCAATATCAAATGATAAAACTGACCTCATTAGGCAATGCCGCAAATCGTTATTGCACCATAACGATGTATTACGGATTAAAAAAAAAAAAAGGAGACAGCGGCAATTTTGACAACCCCAAGGGGGCATATGACGGAGCCGAGGTATGCGAATTAGTAGTGTGTCTAATTTGAATTTGAATTCAAATTTAATTTGAATAAGTATATTGACCCTAGTAACCATAGTCTATACAGAGACGATAGTTTAATTATAATAGATAAATGCACCCCCAGAAAAAGCAACATAATCCGTAAAAAATTACATTGGATGTTCAAGAAATTCGGATTTAAATTCGAAATACAAACTAATTTAAAAGTCACTGACTATTTAGACATTACCCTCAACCTACGTAATGGCACAATTTTCCTATTTAAGAAAAGCAACCAACAGCCACGTTATATTGACGTAGGTTCTAACCACCCTAGACATGTTTTAAAACATATACGTAGTTATAGATTGTTCAATAATTCTTCTCGTGATAATATCTTTAATAAAAATAAACAAGATTATGAAAAGGACTTAAAAATAGTGGACACAAAAGCAAATTAATATATGTTGATACTCATAATTCCCTTAACACGCAAGGCAAACACAAAAATAGAGCCAGGAAGATGTTATGTTTTAACCCCCCATACAATTTAGCAGTTAAAACTAAAATAGGAAAAATGTTTTTCAAATTACTAAAAAAGAACTTCCCCCGACAAATGTATTGTACAAAATTTTCAATAGAAACTATGTTAAATTAAGTTATAGTTGTATGCCAAATATGACTAATTTAATTAATAAATATAACAGGAAAAATATCATAGACAACCTCCCACTGAATGTAACTGTAGAAATAAGGACGCTTGTCCACTTAAGTGCAGGTGCCAACAGGAGTGTGTGGTTTACAAAGTCGAAATACACAGAAATGAACCGAATAATATTGATAAAAACCCCAAATTTTACATAGTATCCACTCAAGGTAACTTCAAAAAACGTTAGTACAATCATTTAAGTAGCTTCAATCACGAAAATTACAAACATAGTACCAGCCAGTCTACATACATATGGAATATAAAACAAGAAGATGGTAGTGACCCCTTTTTAAAATGGGAAATATTAAAAACATGCCATAGATATAAAGCAGGGGACAAATTTTGTTCGTTATGTATGGGGGGTGGGGAATTAGCAATAGCCACCTACTTAAATCAAAGTCCCGAGATTCTAAATAGATGTAGGCATAGGAAATCCTGGTTATTGGAATAGAGGCTTTTGTCTTCTTCTGTCACGTGGTTTTATGCTTAGTAGTTTTTAATGGTTTTATCAATAAATATTGTTTCGTCATATCCTATTTAGCCAGCTTACACTGAAGATCCTTCTGGTGGAATCTAGGTAGGTTTTCCTGGCTCTTTAGGATTTATTTTATTTGTTCCAGCTCTGCTTTACGTATTGAGCACTCTACGTTTTAGCTTTACTACTCGCTTGGGATTTGTTCTTTGGATTAAAGAGTTAAGGTTAAGACTTTTAGTTCTCCTTTTTTTTCCAATTTTTTTTTTTCGGGTACCGATTTGTTTTGACATGTCTACAAGTTGTGCTATCCGAGGTTTTTTCCAACTGAGTAATATATATATATATATATATATATATATATATATATATATATATATATTAGGATATTAAAGGGTATATATATATATATATATATATATATATATATATATATATATATATATATATATATATATTAGGATATTACAACAAAAACAGGTAAATATCGCTACACAATTGGAGTCGTGTTTCGATGCGTATCAATGCATCTCATCAGCCAATTGTAAATTACTGGTGAGGTATTATCATAAAATGAATATTATTGCTCTACACTATATCGAGCCCTCTTTCAAATTAAATCTTACAAACGCTGTAATTGTACTCTATTCGTTCTCATCTTACCTGGATACATATATATATATATATATATATATATATATATATATATATATATATATATATATATATTCAATTTTAAATACTGACGATTACCAGTTCCGAGTATCCTCTCATTTTTCCTTTTCTTTCTCTTGTTTTCTTCCTCTTTTCTTTCTTTTTTCTTTCTTTTCTTTCCTTTATTTCCTTTGTTTCCTTTTGAAGATATTCTCTCTTTACTTCTCACATCCGACGAAAAGAGGTCAGCCTGTCTGTTGTCATACACATTTGTCCCCTTCTTATATTACTCCCTTCCTCTCTCTCTCTCGAAATACATATCTTTTTCTCTTTCTCCTCATTTCTCGTTCTCTCTTTTCCCCTTCCGCCATATTAAAACTTTAATTTAAAGCACATCTTATATTTAAATATTTAATTTTTTGCCTGTGCCTGGATGAATTTTTAAAACCATTTAGTGTTGAAACAGTTTGGTCTGATGAGACGAGACCGAGGAATCGGTCTTTCGAAATAAAATATTGCCATGTGTTTCTAAAGTCTCCGCTTTCATCATCATTATTATTTGCTCTGTTCTCATACTGAGCTCTCTTGGGCTTAACGTTCTCTTTAGAAATATCCATACAAATTATCAAATAATATTATATATATATATATAGATAGATAGATACGTGTGTAAATGATTACGATGAGTTGTTTCATTTAAAGTTGTATTATTTTTAAACATTTCACACCAAACAAGGAATTAAAGCTACTTAGATGTAAAGAGGTTGTTGAGTGTGAAGAAATATGAGCAAAAGAAAAACATTATTAAGAAGAGACAATGATGAAAGAACGGAAATTAGGAAGACAGAAGATAATTATTGACATTACATTTAAATTCTGAGACAGCAAAGTTGACCGGGACGTTCCACAGCGTAGAAGTGCGAGAGAAGAAACTGTTATCATGGTTACGGTACACATCTAGCCATTTCAATTGTAAAATTGTGAGACCTTGCCGCCAATCTAGTACTGCCCTTAAATTCATAAAGTCTAGGTATCAAAGAGGAAATCTAACCAGAACAAACTTTTATAGAAAAGGCACAGGGTAGCTACGTTAGGGCGATATGAAAGTCATTAAGGCCGAGATGCCAGGTCAGGACCAATAGCATTACAGATTCTTTTTCTGTATTCTATCAAGAATCTCTAAATATATATCAGAAACACCAGATGAGATGTGACAGCTATACTCAATGCATGGATAAATGGTAGATTTATAAATGTCTAAGGTAGATTTGGAGACACGGCGGAGTAATGGATAGCAGCTCGGATGTAGTAATCAAAGAGCCGAGTTCGAATTCCAGTCGAATCCATTACTTACGTGCTAATACCCATGGGAAAAGTATGAATCCTCTTTTTCTCTAGAATGCTATGGACAAGTTGCAGGACAGACTGAGTTCTATAGCCTTGGATATAACTAACTTGTGGTCTACCGCAGAAAGAAATAGCAACCTACTGCGGGAAAAATTTTGCATCATCAGTCATGTATGGAAACCCTAGATAGCGCAATGAGACATTCACCTAGAATTTAGCAAAAGTTATGCTGATGGAAGACCAAGAATAGGTTCTGTCAAACGGAACGTATCTCGACGGCTAACCCGAACTATTACCGCTCCAGATAGTGCCTGATTCATCTAGGCGTGCTCTCTCTTTACAAGTCAAAACGAACCAAAAACGGAGTATTGCTACCATATCTGATCTGAAAATTCCCAAAACATGACAGTGTTCATAAGCGTCTGCACGATCTTCTGGTGGATGAGATATTTTCCACTCTGCAACCCCATTCCCACAGACGAAATGTTGCAACCCTCTCCCTTATCTATCGCTATTTCCCACATTCCGTAGGTCCACATGTTCATATCTTAATGTCTAAGAAGCGCCTGGCCATATCTCAGGGGAGAACCATCTTCATTCCCTTCATATTCCATCAGTAAGGAAGAAGTTCCGTTCGAACAGTTTCCTCACAAGAACAGCTGTTTGGGGGATAATGCTTCCCCTACACTACAATCTTAATCGCTTCAAGTTCAGAGTCAACCGTTAAGTACCCAACATATTCTTATAATCTGCAAATATTACCTCCTTCTTCTATGTCCATCAACAGCCGCATTTAGCCCATAACTTGAGTGGCGCTTGGACCTTACATTAGGCCTTGCAATAGCGTAAAAATTATCGTAAGAGAGAAATAACTGTATAAGAGTAATTGTATAAGATTAATAACTGTATAAGGGGAATAACTATATAAGAAGAATAACTGTATAATAGAAATAACTATATAAGAAGAATTGTATAAGAGAAATAACTATATAAGAAGAATAACTGTATAAGAGAAATAACTATAAGAGGAATAACTATATAAGAAGAATAACTGTATAAGAGAAATATCTATATAAGAAGAATAACTGTATAAGAGTAATAACTATAAGAGGAATAACTATATAAAAATAACTGTATAAGAGAAATAACTATATAAGAAGACTAATTGTATAAGAGAAATAACTATAAGATGAATAACTATATAAGAATAACTGTATAAGAGAAATATCTATATAAGAAGAATAACTTTAAGAGGAGTAACTATATCAGAAGAATAACTGTATAAGAGAAGTCACTATATAAGAGAAAATCTTTACCTGGTAAGAAATCGATATTTATTTTATGTTTTTTTGTTGTTGTTGATGTTGAAAAGAACACAAAATGAATATCTATTTGTTAAAAAAGAAAACTTTCTCTGTTTTAGTATGAAACCGGAAACCTATATTACTATCGTTTTTACTGCCGTAATTATTCGCTTACCCTCTCACCCACGTACACACGCGCACACACACACACACATACAAAGCAAAAACACGTAATCGCGCAAATACATTAAATGCCCATCACCCGACCGACCCATGACACCACTCAC
>CAHIKZ030004146.1:1880000-1902500 GCA_903632075.3 Acanthosepion pharaonis
GTGACACCACTGCAGTAGACTGTCAAAACTGGTGTCTTAGATTCTACAATTGACTACATCCAACATCCTGCTGCCGATGTATTCACCATAACCCGGGCAGTATTGGGTTCCATATGATATGACCAGCCAAAGGACAACCCATGATTTGGTCCCAGGGCCACATACGATTTTAAATAAAGGTTTGTCCCTCTGCTAGTCTAATTTCCAACCGCAGCTAGAGATACCAGTCTTTTCTGTTATTTAAAACATAGTAGAGGGAGAAAAGATTTATCCATACCTTTCCCAAGGTTATTTCCTCATGAGTGAATGTAACAAACTTGGCTGGCATTCGATTTCACATTCCATACATTACACCACCAACGAATTGTAAAAATAAATAAATAGTGATAAAAATAATACATACCGGGTGTAACAGCAAAATTGTTCAAATCGTGTAACAGCAAAACTGTCCAAATCGTCTAACAGCAAAATTATCCAAATCGTGTAACAGCGAAATTGTCCAATGGTTAGATTAAGCTCTGAATCGTCATATCTTAGAAATGATTAAAGATATCTTACTGGAATTCTCCGAGGTTTTTTAGAACACTATTGAACCCTATTTTGAGCATTAAGAATGTATAATTACTCTCCAAGCTTAGCAAAAGAATCGTGATGAAATCGATCATAAACTAATCATCCAACCATCTCAGCAAAAGTATTTGACAACTTTTCAAAATACAAAGACCTGGAGAAAGAATTTCCAAGAATATGGCATTTAAAAACAACCATCATTTTTAGTAATAATAGGAGTGCGAAAAATAAGAATATTGGTACATACATTGAGAAAATCCTATGAGAACCATCTGAAAAACCTGTAAAAGATGTAATATTCTCATTCGCGGTATTCGTATCCTGAGGAAAAAACAAAACAACTGACTTAATTTAACATACACAATAACTTTCTAAGAAAAAAACTCCCTTTACCTCAGATCTCAAGTAAAGGATTGTATCAAACAACAAATCAGTAAAACTGGTAATAATAATAATAATAATAATAATAATAATAATAATAAAAATAATAATAATATAGATTGTAATTCTTATAGAAAGGCAGTTCCTGCAGACTGTAATGTATTTTTAAAGATCTTCAAAAACCTATGAAAATACAAGGATCTTTAAGTAGAAATCTCAAAAATAGGTCAAGTGAATAGATCAATAATTCGAGTTATAGTTAGAGCTCTCAGATTAACTGGAAAATGTTCCGATAGACTTATTGAAAGGATTCCTGGTAGCCCATAGCTAAAAATTTGTACTTACAAGTACAGCTCACACATTATAAAGAGTTTTATCTATGTAACATGTGTGTGGTCTTAGGTTGTTCCATGTTACAAAATTGATCAGTGGAAAATGCCATAAAGCCATTTCTCATCTTAGATCTCTGCTTGGGACCCGGAATAAATGTGTATATAACCAAAATCAAAGGTAATAATTGTTATGGGACCTTACCCATAATAACATAATGGACCATCCCATGCGTAATAAATACTGCGCCTCAGGAGGAAGCAGGGAGTTCAGTCCGAAGTCGGAGGACCGGCTGACCGGCTGATCGGTTGAACTCTCTGCCTTCGGGCGGGGAGGAACCCGAACGAGGCTACGCCGAAGGGCGGAGTCTCTTTCGGGGAGGTAAACTGACCCTGAACCCGTTTTTACGGATTCAAAGGGCATATTTTTGGCCGAGCACACGGGCTCGGAGATCCCATGTTAAACCGGCCTTGTGCCACATGATGCCCTCGTGGGGGGTGACTAAATACCGTTCAGTCCGAAGTCGGCTGATCGGTTGAACTCCCCTTTCTTCTTCTTCTTCTTCTTCTTCTTCTTCTTCTTCTTCTTCTTCTTCTTCCTGAACTTGTTCTCCTCCCCTCCTTCTTTTCTTCTTCTTTTTCTTCTTCTTACTGAACTTCTTCTCATCCACTTCCTCCTTACTTCTTCTTCTTCTTCTTCTTCACCCCCTTCTCCTCCTCCTCCTCCTTCTTCTTCTTCTTGAAATCGTTCTCCTCCACTCCCTCATCCGCTTGGAATGATAAAAAAAAGGAACACAACAACTCATTGAAAAAATCCCTGGAAATCCCAGCTTAAGAGAAATACAAAAAATATCTTGATAAGTACAGCCTACACACTAAGAAGAAATTTTTCCATGTAACGCTAATGATGTTATAGGAGTCAGTAAAACAAATCAGAAAATGTATCCATATCAGCACACCAGTACCTGCCTTAGGTCTTCCCGCAGACTTGGTAGTTCATGTGACCATAGCAGAAATTGAAATAATAATAATAAAATGGAAAAATATAACCAAGAATAATGTTAAGCAAGCTTTAAGAAAATCCCGAAAAATGAAATACGTAGGCACCTAACTTTTGGCTCTATCATCTGTCATCAATCCATAAAACACTTGTGCAAACTTTATCAATGCTAATAACCCCAAGGATATTCCAGAATGGATCACTGAATGTATTACATATCTCCTAACAAAAATGAGTAAAACAGATGATCCGAAGGATTATAGGCCAATAACTTGTCTGCCCCCTACCCACATATAAAATGACCACGTCTTTTCTGACGAACTGTACTTATTCTTTTCTCGAAAAACGTCTGCGAAAATATCTGGAATTATGCGAAAACTTAATAGGCCCATAAAATCAAATAAATGGCGTACTTGAGGAAGTTAAAAACTGCAAATCTTATCAACGTATGTTGCAAACCAGCCCAAAAGGGACGCAAAAATAAAAACTAAAGTGAGTACAGATGTTATGAGTGAGAACAAACGGTCCAGGCTCCGCGTCTGCTAAAACAAAGCACAATACTGTTTTAGATATCTAAAGAAAGAAATCCTTATAAATAAAACAAATAATTTCAAACAATAAAGACTTAACCTTAAAAACACAAATGTATGATTATTTTTTAATTTAATATACTAGATGCGTTCATGTTTCCAGTGAAAAATTGGTTTTCAACTATTCATTTATATTCTAGTGTTTAAAAACGACCGCTAGTAGCTATGTTTAATTCATGGTTCTGTAAAAGATTAAGGAACTGTCATAACTTCCTATATATCAGGGTTGTATCCTTAAAGAAGTTACAAACAGACAAAGATGGTACTCGAGTGAAGGAACGGCAACACGCGCGAAGATGAAAGAGAGGTTTATTGTAAAAAAGAATATACTACTGAAAGACAGGGAATCGGGTGGCAGGCTAGTAATTCCTGAAGCAAGGATATTTACTTTACACGGGCTTGGGTAGCTGTCTACCACTCCAGACGAGACTCTGCCCTTCGGCATAGCGTCGTCTGGGTTCCTCTCTGCCCGAAGGCAGGGAGTTCGACCAGCACAGCTGGAAACGAATCTCTAACTAATTGCCGAACAAAGGTTATTTACCTTACCTTCCTGCGAGGAAGGATGTGGCACAAGGCCGTTTTTAATATAAGGGCAGAGTCTCGTCTGGGTTCCTTTCTGCCCGAAGGCACAGATTTTGACCAGCACAGCTGGAGAAAAATCTCCAACTAATTGTCTAAGCAAACCTACAGGTATATCCTGTGCTCACTATATATATTTACAGATATAATCAGTCTACATAGGCGATAGGGAGTGTGTGACATTCTATTACAACAGCCAATATATTTTGGACAATCCTCTCACAGATGAAGAAGAAATTTGAAGCAACAAAAATATAGTTATATCGACGAATACTGAGAATACCATGGTCTGAACATGTTTTCGTTATTACTGTTTCACTAATGTTTAATCAATGCAAGGCCTGACGGCTGCTCAAGGTAAAGTATTATTGAATGAGGTTGTTATATGAGGAGTGGGTAAGATTGTTTATAAGGTTATGTAGGAAAGATAACAGTTGAATCGAAACTTGATGAGTTATTACAAAGTGTATGCTCCGTGAAAGTGGATAAGTCAGGTACGGGGTGACTCTCATCGTATAACATGGAATTAGAGGCAAAGTTAATTGCAAAGAGCCTTACCTAATCTGACGAGAATGAAATACCCTAAGGGACTTTTTATAATAGTAGGCACAGGCTCTTTGCCATCTTTGAGGATAGATAGATAGATAGATAGATAGATAGATAGATACGTACGGACGGACTGGGATTAATTGTTATATGAGCTTTCGAGATAGATAGATAGATAGATAGATAGATAGATAGATAGATACGGACAGACTGTGATTGATAGATATATGAACAGGGCGAGATAGACTGCCCAATAATCCCTTACTCGTTTCCCGAGCAAAACCGAGCAACTGGCTTCTCGTCTTAGTTTATTTCTTACCTTTTCTCCCTCCTGTCGAGCTACGCCACACTTCCCTGTTGGTAACTCGGGCCATTCTGTGGTAGTTATTGATATTTCATTCCAATCATCTGTTATTAAACAGAAACCCCCTATTCACAAGACCTCTTTCCGTTACCAGCATGCTGACTGGGACTCACTCTGTTATTTTCATCGTAATGCCCCTTGGACTGACATCTTTACCTTCCCAATTGAAAATTGCGACACTGAGGGTTCTTCGTGGGTCAAAGGATGCTTTCGCCCCTACTCGGAAATACCAGATGAATCATCAATCCTCTCCATGGTTCACACCAGCATGATCGGCCGCCATAGCACACAACAACCACTATTTCCGGCTATACCATCGTGACAGCTCAAGTCACATCAGGCACCTATTCGTTACTGCTCGTAACAAATATAAGCGAATCCTCGAAGAAGCTAAGTCCCTGTTTGCCAAGAGAATGAGGCACCACATAGCATCTAAGAACGTTGGCTCCCATCATTACTGGTGACACTGTAATTGACTATTAAATAAGTATAAGGTCTCTATTCTTCCATTATTCAATGAATTTGAGGTGCTATCATCCTCTGCTGATGCGTTGCCCGTAAATTCTCCTTAGACTCTAACCTTGTCTCATCTGGAGCCTAACTCCTTACTTAGAACTGAATCTCTGTTGAGTGATATACATATAACCCCTTTCATAGTTTCTACTATCATCTCTAACCTAGATCTGGAAAAAGCATGTAGACCTGATTGTATCCCTGTAATAGTCATTAAGAAGTATGCTCCTGAACTGGACCTTGTTCTCTCTAAACTGCGTAATAAATGCTTCTCTGCCTCCTGCTTTCTCACCTGCTGGAAGTCATCATCTGTTGTTCCAGTTTTTAAGAACTCTGGTGAACCATCCGACGCTTCCAACTATCTGCTTATTAGCCTTCAACCTCTTTTTGGGAAACTCCTAGAGGCCCTAATAAATGCTTAATTGGTTTGGCATCTCTCATTGCAAGGACTTTTCTCAGACAAGCAATATGTCTTTTGTTTCTTCAACTGACAATTGCAGAAAGAGTCTATAATTCTCTAGATAAAAATGGTGAAGTCCAGACTGTAGCTTTGGACATCTTGAAAACCTTTGACAGGGTTTGGCATACAAGTATTCTTTACAAGCTGAAAAATTATAGTGTCCCATCACTAGTTTCATCTAATAATAATAATAAAAATTCAACACATTACTATTAGTGCTATTATATATAAAAACATCAAGTTATCAAATATAGCAGTGTCAAGGGATTGGTTGGTGGGTGTAAATAAAGAATAAATGTATATAGTTAGATTAAATTTTCTAACTGAATCTCTGTTAAGTGATATGGATATAACCCCTTCCATGGTTTGTGCTATCATCTCTAACTTAGATCCCCACAAAGCATGTGGACCAAATGGTATCCCTGTAATAGTCATTAAGAGCTGTACTCTCTAAGCTGTATAATAAATGCCTCACTACCTCTTGCTTTCCTGCCTGCTGGAAGTCATCATCTGTTGTTCCAGTTTTTAAGAACTCTGGTGAACCATCTGACCCTTCCAACTATCGGCTTATTAGCCTTCTACCTCTTTTTTGGAAACTCCTAGAGGCCCTAATCAATGCTGGATTGGTTCATCATCTCTCATCGCAGGGTATTTTTTCAGACAAACAATATGGCTTTCGTTTCTCCAGGTCAATTGCTAATGTACTGACGATAATTACGGAAAGTGTCTATCATACTCAAGATAAAAGTCCGGGCTGGAGCATTGGACATCTCGAAAGCCTTTGACAGGATCTGGCATTCAGATTTTCTCCACAAGCTGAAAAGTTACGGTGTCGCCGGACAATGTTTTGAACTGACCCAGTCTTTCCTATCAAATCGTGGGATGAAAGTTATCCTGAACGGCCATTCTAGATATTTCATACTAATACGAGTGTCTGCCAAGGCTACTACATCCTTGGTCTTACGCTGTTTTTTAATTCCCATTAATGACCTTCCCGATGACATCAGCTCTCACCTTGACATCTACGGTGATGACACAGCCATTCAGTCCGTCAGGATCAAAATGGCAGCCAATGTCTAAAATAACCTCAAGAATGTCGTTAACTGAGGAAAAGATGGCCTGTTAATTTAAACGCCTCCAAAACTACACTTCTCTCCATTAATCATCTGAGAGATTCCATTGCCTTCCATCAAGCTGATGCTAACCTCCAGGAAAGTGACACGTTGCAACTTCCCGGGCTAACGTTCTTAACTGACATGAAGTGGAAGGACTATATTGAATCCATTGTTAGGACAGTTGCTAAGAAAGTCGGCCCACTGTGTCGTGCGAGACAATCTTTCTCTCCAGAATCTGCCTTACATATTTATAAGTCTACCTTGAGCTCCTTAATAAGATACAAAGAAGAATCAGTAATAATATCAGTCCTGATCTGGCGGTTCGGCTTCAGTCACTTTCCCACCCCCGTAAGGTTGCTTTTCTTTGTCTTTTTAGAAATAATTTCACGCTAATTGTTGGGGTGGGCCCTTCGCTATGGTACCTAGACTTTTTTTTAATTAAAGCGCAGTGCTAGGCTGGCGTCGAGATTTCATCAATTTACAGTAGAGCTGGTTAGATGTAGCCGTAAGTTCTATGCTAACAGTTTCTTTTCTTGCACTTTTCGCTTGTGGAACGCCTCTTCCGGTACCATGCTTTCCAGCCACCTGTAATCTATAAAAAAATTTAAAATGCAATGTCAATCGTTATCTCTTGTCATCCTGATTACTCATTTCTCTTTCCGCTCATTATTAATGTTTCTATTCCTAATTCTTCAACACAGTGTAACCCCCTGTGATGTAGTGCTTCTACTAACTTGCATGGGGTGACGTCGATTAAAAAAAAATAGATAGTGACGGACAGACTGGGATTGATAGATATGTGAGCAGAGCGATTTAGATAGATAGATACAGAGAGGCTAGAATTGATAGATATATGAGCAGATAGATAGATAGATAGATAGATAGATAGATAGATAGATAGATAGATAGATAGAGCAATTTAGATAGATACAGACAGGCTAGAATTAACAGATATATGAGCAGATAGATAGATAGATAGATAGATGAGCAGAGCGATTTATATAGATAGATACAGACAGGGTATAATTAATAGATATATGAGGTAGCTAGCTACATAGATAGATAGGGACAGACTAGAATTGATAGATATATGAGCAGAGCAAGATAGATAGATAGATAGATAGATAGATAGATAGATAGATAGATGAGCAGAGCGATTTATATAAATAGATACAGACAGGCTAGAATTAATAGATATATGAATAGCTAAAATTAATAGATATATGAGCTAGCTAGCTAGCTAGATAGATAGATAGATAGTTAGGGACAGACTGGAATTGATAGATATATGAGTAGACCAAGATAGATAGATAGATAGATAAGCAGAGCAATTTAGATAGATACAGACAGGATAGAATTAACAGATATATGAGCAGATAGATAGATAGATGAGCAGAGAAATTTATATAGATAGATACAGACAGGTTAGAATTAATAGATATATGAGCTAGCTAGCTAGCTAGATAGATAGATAGGGACAGACTTGAATTGATAGCTATATGAATAGAGCAAGATAGATAGATAGATATTCATAGACATGAACAGATTTCTCAACTCAGATCATTTTATTTGTATTATTGTCGGACTCCAACTTTTGCCAAATCTGTAAAACATGACGTGCAATGTACCTTAACCAACAAGGCTGACTCATGACATGCTTCCCAGAAAGGTTTGAATCCAGACATATCTTTCCCCAGTAAGGGTAACATACAATGTTTAGGGTGTCCAGTTTACCCTATTAATTTATTTATACCTCCATATTTACTCGCCAATATCCGTTACGTAGCTCGCATATGCGCTTATCATTTTTGTAACTTCAAAATCAATTGTTATTGAAAGATCCAACAGAAAAATCTGGTCTCTTCAGAATTTACAGCTTTGTTAGAGCTTTGTTAAGAGAGGAATTGAATTGAGTTACACAGATATATTAACAGAAACAGTAACACAAACATATACAAACGAGAGTGTTACAGCAAGAAAGCTCGGACCGACTGTCAGAGCTGACTGCTGGAAACTTTCCTCACCAAAAGGCAGTACCTGATCCTATTTATAGCTAGGAGAGTCCATGCGTACGTGGGTAAACTACTATAATAGATAGATAGATAGATAGATAGATAGATAGATAGATATGAAACGATTGAGATAAATATTGTTGTGGCCTTGTTAGGGCCAGAAATAAAGACACAAATAGAGGAATTGTGTTAAACAAATATATTAACAGAAACAGTAACACAAACATATACAAACGAGAACGTTACAGCAAGAATGTTCGGTCCGACTGTCAGAGCTGACTGCTGGAAACTTCACTTTCCATAAGGCAGTACCTGCTCCTTTTTATAGCTAGGAGAGTCCATGTGTGCGTGGATAAACTAACATAACACAAAGTATTCAGCAGTTCTCTGATATTTTTAATTCATTTAAGATTTCGCATGAAAGAAAAAAATACGCGAACAATATTAGAAGAGTCTTTTAACAAATTGTTTAAACAAACTGAGAACTGACTTGATCAAAGTTAATTTCTAAGTGAAAGTTATTAGTTTATGAAGTTGGCTGTGAATATCAATTCCTTACTATTTTTAATGTCATTGCCATCATCATCATCATCATGACTTTCTGTGGTCGCTGTGCAACTGAGCATTTAATGTCATTGCTATCATCATCATCATCCTTATGACTTTCTGTGGTCGCTGTGCAACTGAGCATTTAATGTCATTGCCATCATCGTCATCATGACTTTCTGTGGTCGCTGTGCAACTGAGAATTTAATGTCATTGCTATCATCATCATCATCATCCTCATGACTTTCTGTGCTCGCTGTGCAACTGAGCATTTAATGTCAATGCCATCATCATCATCATCCTTATGACTTTCTGTGGTCGCTGTGCAACTGAGCATTTAATGTCATTGCCATCATCGTCATCATGACTTTCTGTGGTCGCTGTGCAACTGAGCATTTAATGTCATTGCTATCATCATCATCATCCTCATGACTTTCTGTGCTCGCTGTGCAACTGAGCATTTAATGTCAATGCCATCATCATCATCATCCTTATGACTTTCTGTGGTCGCTGTGCAACTGAGCATTTAATGTCATTGCCATCATCGTCATCATGATTTTCTGTGGTCGCTGTGCAACTGAGCATTTAATGTCATTGCCATCATCATCATCATCATCGTGACTTTCTGTGGTCGCTGTGCAACTGAGCATTTAATGTCATTGCCATCATCATCATCATCATGACTTTCTGTGGTCGCTGTGCAACTGAGCATTTAATGTCATTGCCATCATCATCATCATCATGACTTTCTGTGGTCGCTGTGCAACTGAGCATTTAATGTCATTGCCATCATCATCATCATCATGACTTTCTGTGGTCGCTGTGCAACTGAGCGTTTAATGTCCTTGCCATCATCATCATCATCATGATTTTTCTGTGGTCGCTGTCCAACTGAGCATTTAATGTCATTGCCATCACCATCATCATCACGACTTTCTGTGATCGCTGTGCAACTGAGCATTTTACCAGTTCCATCCACATATATTTGTTGAAACACAGAGAAGCAATCATTCATGTGTAGAGTGTTTTGGGCAATGAAATGTGACGGGGCCCATTCCACTTCAAACTAACACCAACATCCAACATGAAGGCTCAGGTTGATCATGGACACGTGGTCATTGATTCAAGTTGGATAACTTTCCATATTGGTTTTTGACTTCAGTCTCGGTAGCCCTCCACCCAGTGATGCCGTGTCATCACTGCACTGACAGTATGTATAGCTACGGCATCCAGTCTATTCCATTGTGTTAGTTCATTAGTCTGAGGATTCTGTCCAGGCAGCAGCGGAGAAGACAGCCACTGGCACTGAACAGATACTACAACAGCAGCATCAACTTCCAACGGGAAATGCTATCCTCTGTAGTATTTACCTTTGACTCCCCTCTGAGTCAGGATGTGACACTGATTAAAACTGGTCTTAGCTGGTCATAGCTGGTCTAAGCTAATCATAGCTGATCATGCCACCACTATGGAACAGATGTTATGGAACAAGTCTGAGGATTCTGTCCAGGCAGCAGGAGAGAGGACAACCACTGGCACAGAACAGATACTACAACAGCAGCATCTACTCTGTCAGGAAAACCTATCCTATCCTCTGAAGAGTTGATTTTTGGGGCTGCTGATTTTATAGTATTAGGGGTGTTGCAAAATATGACAAGTTTCCTGACAATTTCTCGTCATAATAAAAAAAAATTACTCGAGATTACAAGCTATACTACTACAAGAAGTAATATTTATATTATGTAACCATAATCAAAAATTAAAAATGATGTAGCAAATTATTAAATATAAATAACCATTCAAGGTTGCATAGGAAAGGTTGTTACAACAAGGGCAAGGTCATGAGAAATAGATCGTCATCCATGATGAAAATGAATAGAGTAGCAGGACTCTACAATACTTTCAAGAAGGTTCATTAGCTCTTTCGTAGGTCTTCTTTTTAATCTTGCCAGGTGTCTAGCCAACCTCCTCACATAAAATTTTAGTGGTGGAACTACTTTATTAGTTGCTGATGACCTTAATATGTGGCAAGCAACATTGGGTTACATGGTTTCAGTAGTGTTTGTTATGAAAAATATAGGTTATCTCCCCTTAGTTGATAAGATCCCTGATAGGAAGAGATGAGCCCATTTATCTGGTAATAATGGGTAAGACCGAAATTTAGACGCTAAATGGATTTGAGACACCAAACAAAAGGCCTGAAGACCACCAAGATGAAAGGGTGTGTTTTAGTCTACTCCAAAAGACAGGTGATGCTGGCCACAAGGAAAACTGAATAGACATGTTAATGCCTCAACAAGCAGACATTGGAAGAAGAGATTTGATCAACTTCAGATAACTGTTTCTATCCATTTCAGTTTCATGTATTGGACCTCTTCCCCTGGTGAACTGTTATTAACTGCAAAAGAAATATGTTTAACAATTCCATCTTCTCTTTCTCTTTGTATAAATATATTATTTATATAAAAGTATGACTATAAACTTTTCATTTAAGTTGTCATTCATTCCTCTGTATACGACTCTTATAGGAAGCGCGCTAATTTTCCCATATCGTAAAGTGACCTGACATAATTCAGTATGATAGAAAAAGGAAAATATACAGGGTACCCCAAAAGTTACAACAGAGTTTTGATATTTAATAAATATTCAGGAAATTTCTCTCTGATTCTTTTAGATTTAGAAAGATGAAGATCTGGAATTTCATTATGGATAAGTTCACAACTCAATAACGAATAAAAATTGTACGATTTGATTTTGAAAATTGGCCTTCAGTTGTGTTGACGTCGGAGGCATGTCAACATGAATTCAATGTGAGAAAACCACCCGCAGAATCAGTGATTCGTCGTTTGATAGAACTTTTCAACAAACAAGATCCTGCCAAAATCTGAAAATATGTTGCATAATAATAATAATAATTATTATTATTATTATTCCTTGATTTCTGCTGTATACTCATTTCTTGCCGGATCGCAATCAAAGACCTAAAGTCAGAAATTGCGTCATGACATTTTTTACTGAGCATTAACCCTTTGAGCCCTGACCACCGATTTACCGGTGGTAGAGAAAAATGACGTAATGCCCAGCCACCGGTTGAGCAGTGGTAGAGAAAAATGACATAATGCCCAGCCACCGGTTGAGCAGTGGTAGAGAAAAATGACGTAATGCCCAGCCACCGGTTGAATAGTGGTAGAGAAAAATGACGTAATGCCCAGTTACCGGTTGAGCAGTGGTAGAGAAAGATGACGTAATGCCCAGCCACCGGTTGAACAGTGGTAGAGAAAAATGACGTAATGCCCAGCCACCGGTTGAACGGTGGGTAAACACTTGTGACTATTTTTATATCTACCGTGAAACATTACATACCAATTATTTGCGAACTTTGAATCGATCTCTCTATCTCTCTCTCTCTCTCTCACTCCCTCTCTCTCTCTCGCCTTCTCCCTCTCTCTTCCTTCTCTCTCCCTATCTCTCTCGCTCTCTTCTTATCTCTCTCTCCCTCTCCGTCTCTCACTCTCCCTCTCTATCAATTTCTCTGTATATCTCTCTCCCTCCCTCTCTCTTTCTCTCCATCCATCTCTCTCTCCATCTCTCTCTCTCTCTCTCTTTCCTTCTCTCGCCCTTAGATATGCAAGCGATGTAAAACAATGAAGATTAAATAGAAATGACAAATGAATAAATGTACGTTTACCTTCACTTTTTACCTTTATTGAAGACATTTGTTGGCGTATGGAGGATGGTGAGGAGAGGCGAGGAAGGAGAGGTGTTATTATCTGAAAGAGGAATCCCCCTCCATAAAGACTTCAGGTAAGTCTTTCTTTTTTAATGGGGCTATTTCCTTTCACTGTCACTTTGTGCTTGGGGAAGCCACCCGCAGCAGCAAGCGAACAGGAAATGTACAAATTCGTAACGAACGGATTTCCCCGCTCGATAACCGAAGAGATGTAAAATTTCCGAGACATATTTTCGCCGAAACAAAAAATGAACGATAACCAAATCGTACGATAACGAAAATGATTGATATTCCAATTTTCTTAATATAGGGCTTTAAATTCGATGGTCTAGACTAGGGGTTGGCAACTCATACGACCCCGCGGGCCGGATCGTGTTATAATGACGGGTCGCGGGCCGGACGAAGGCCATTAATGAAAAATTAAGGAAAATTACATATGCAGACCCCTGTCAAACTAAATATTTAAAACCATAATGAAAATAAACATTGAGAAATCAGAAAAAACAAAAGAAAATCTAAAATTAAAAAGACACCTACCAAAAATTACTTTTCCTCAAGGAACGTCAAAATACTTCAAAGTGAAAAAAAAATCAACCGAAGTGAATTTTTTTTTTAAAGTAAGAGAAAATTAAGCTAGCAGTTTCACTTCGCTCCAGCAGTGCGTACCGCAAATATCTAACAGATTCTGGATTTCATAGATTATATTTTAATTTGTAACCCATGGCTAAGTTTTCTAAAATCAACCACTGGTAAAAAAAAATTTATGGACGAGGAAAATTACAGCTATAGTTATCATAAGAAAAACGCCGATGAAACAAAAACATGGCGGCGATGTGTAGGGCGATCTTGCAAAACTGTTAATCTGTCATTGCATTTTAAACAAAAATAAACTTTTAATTTTTTATGTTATTCATTTTATTCCTTTTTTAAAAAAATTTATGTTGAATGCCATGGCCGAGCGCGCATTAAAGCGTTAACTATGTTCTTTTTATAGTCATTTTAGAACATTATTACGGTATTCGTAGTTGATTCTATTCCGTGTCGGCTTCAATTATTTAATGTCGGTTGCTTCGAGGATCTGTAGTTTTAATTTGTTATTTTCTTGATGTAGGATAGTTGGGTCATTACTCAGTATTTTTCTGTACTGTGAATGTTGACAGGAATGTTGGTGTAAATGTCACGCAAAGGACGAATGGTCAGACATGTGTAGAGTAAGACGTTTTGATAATGTAGTTGTCGTATATCCAACATATATATTTGAAAACATAAAAGAAAAAAAATTCTATAATGGATAACTTATCACGTTCCAATGAACGCTAAAGCATAACTATCAGCCGTTGCATTTAAACGCAAAAAAAAAAAAAATCAGTAATGTATATCTACACATTGTTTTTGCCTTGCCAGTTTCACCCCTGGTGATGATCTCAGAAAGAGATTGAAAGTACATGGAAATAAAAGTGATTTTTACTGTTACAGTGCATTTCTTGCCTCGTTTGATTGTAACATACGGAAAATATTCGTTAATATGAAAGGATTATGATAAAAATAAGCAAACATAATGTTTGTAATTTATTCAATCAAATATATGTGTGTGCGTGACTGCGTGTGTGTGTAGGTGTGGTCGTCTCAATATATAATCTATGTGGTTGTCTCAATCTATCTATTTATCTATCTAACCCGGGCCTTGTGGAACTTATACATTCGAAAGATGATTGGAAGGTGGTCGGCTCCCTGTAGAGCTCCAACAAGTACCTGGCCCCTATTGCTATCCTTTAACTTTACAAGAGGCAGATCATAGTTATTCATAGAATAAGAATGATCTTTAAGAAGAAATCAATATCCTCTACCAAGCGTTCCAAAAAGTAGAATTCGAGATAAAGCTTTTCAAAATAGAAACTATGATCTGAAATTAACATCAACAAAATAAAATACTCGCCAGCAGCGTGAAATAGGTAAACCACTGCTAGTGGCCAACTACTTGGACAGCATATTACGATATCTACCTACCTCCCCACGAGGTAGGATCCGGCACAAGGCCAAATTTAATGTGGGGAAATCCGAGTCTGTGCGCTCGGGTAATATTTCCCGTAGACCCCGCATACACGGGATCGGGTATCTGTCTACCTCCCCGGACGAGACTCTACCCTTCAGCATAGCCACGCCTGGATTCCTCACTGCCCAAAGGCAAAGAGTTCGACACGGCAAGAGCTTCCCACGCAAACAGCTCACGCTGCCAGGTTAAACAGCATATTACCCCCACTTACAATAGTGTTCAACGTATTTATGAGGACTGGGACATTCATAGGTACGGTATATAACACTAAGCAACTTAAATATATGGGTCTGTGGATCAGTTACAACAAATTTAGTACAGGTGATAAGGAAATTGAACATAGAATAGGTTGTACTATAGATAGTTTTACCCAGGAACATACTTATGTCTTTATGCCAAAACTAATCTATGTTTTGCAAATAACTTTTGAGTCGTTGTGAAAGGGTCCTGAAGCGGGATTCTCATTAGTTCGGAATTCGATACTCACCGGATCCCGTATATTTGCTATCATCTTAAAAAATAACAACAAAAATTCTTATGATTAACCTTCTTTTTTTTTTTACTTCGTCGTTTTCTTTCTTTTTATCTCAACATCCAAGGCCGATATACTCTTTGGCCTTTAAAGTAAACGGCGTCAAATAGGAATAAGCTATGGCATAAAATAACATCCGGTATCTCAGGATCTCGTCTTACACGGACGATTCCTTAACCAATTCGGCTATAGATGCCTCGTAGCCATTGGTATTCACTAGGAAAAGGTGCAAACAAACTATTCCACTGCCCTAACCCGAATTCAAATGTTTCTTCAAATCTCCACATAGATAGATAGATAGATAGATAGATAGATAGTACACAGAAACGGCTAGATAGATAGATAGATAGATAGATAGATAGATAGATAGATAGATAGATAGATAGATAGATAGTATACCGAAACGGCTAGATAGATAGATAGATGGTATACCGAAACGACTAGATAGATAGTATACTGAAACAGCTAGATAGATAGATAGATAGATAGATAGATAGATAGATAGATAGTATGCCGAAACGGCTAGATAGATAGATAATATACTGAAACGGCTGGATAGATAGATAGATAGATAGATAGATAGATAGATAGATAGATAGATAGATAGATAGATAATATACTGAAACAGATAGATAGATAGATAGTATACCGAAACGGCTATATAGATAGATAGATAGATAGATAGATAGATAGATAGATAGATATTATACCGAAACGGATAGATAGATAGATAGATGGTATACCGAAACGACTAGATAGATAGTATACTGAAACGGCTAGATAGATAGATAGATAGATAGTATGCCGAAACGGCTAGATAGATAGATAATATACTGAAACGGCTGGATAGATAGATAGATAGATAGATAGATAGATAGATAGATAATATACTGAAACAGATAGATAGATAGATAGATAGATAGATAGATAGATAGATAGATAGATAGATATTATACCGAAACGGATAGATAGATAGATAGATAATATACTGAAACAGCTAGATAGATAAATAGCTAGATAGATAGATAGATAGTATAACGAAACAGCTAGATAGATAGATAGATAGATAGATAGATAGATAGATAGATAGATAGTATACTGAAATAGATAGATAGATAGATAGATAGATAGATAGATAGATAGACTTGTATCTTGTAAACGTACATGATTCTCACAAGCAATTTTTAGTGTGTTCTTAAATTTCCTTTTCTTCCTTTTTTTTTTTTTTTTTGTTTGAGCGCCTATGGATTCCACTGAGAATTATCGATTCACTGAAACCGTTACCTATTATCTTGAATATCACCATTGTCAACAGAATTAATATCATAGATAAGTCTTTCAAAAAATAATGCCCATAATGCTAACGCAAAAACAAAAAATAAAAATACAAGCTAAAAGAAAACGAGCAAAAAAAAACGGCAGTAAAAGCTGCAAAACCTGCCTCAGCCACGTCCTGAGACAAGGCATATATTCTTGCCAACGCGCGACAATTGTAAACGTTGAGTCGGCTTTTCGTACATGATCACCGTGGGCCGCACGTGTTTCGAACAACGGTCATCCCGCTGCACGTGCGAAGGTCGACTGGTCGACGTCTATCAATGACTGGCCATGCGTCAGGTTATACTTGTTTTCTTTCCAGGCTGTGATCGACGGAACGACATTATTCAAAGTCTGATGGCATGTTTCTGAACAAGTGATGCTTGTCAGAGTCGTTTACTTGTGAAAAGCCAGCAGTACTAAATTTTGAATTTTGTTACACTGCTTGCTCGATTATCCGAATACTTCAGAAGAGTGGTGGAAAAGAAAATAATATTCGGGTATTTCAAAATTCTAGACAATTCCATACTTAAATTATCAGAAAAGAATTAAGGCAAAAGTCATTTTCTGAAAGTAATTTAACATCATATAGTAAGTTTCAAGGCTTTTTGTCCATTTTTTAATGAAAAAATGCGCCAGGTTTGTTTTTTTGTTTTTTTTTTCCATGGAAAGTGGGATAGGCATGCCGTTTTCAAATCCCAGTCGAGATCACAAATATCTTTGAAAAGTTAACTGATTTGTTTTTTACGGCTTATCAACCTTTTTAAGGTTATTTAAAGCCAAGACATACCTTTGGATTGTAAGATTTTTGGGGAGATAATAATAATTTTCTGTATTAATTTGTACTGGTTAAGTGATACTGTTATTAAGTAAAAATTATATTTAATAATCATAAATGGAAAAGCTTACTCTGATTCAATGATGCCAGTATTTAAAAAAAAAATTGAATTTTTTTTAGATGGGGGGGAGTATGTGTGTGTGAGTGTAAACGTGTCGGATATGAATACACGGCATTATCAGAAAATAAGAGCGGTAACTATAGTAAATTTGAAACCAAAGTACGTAAAATTTGATAGAACATTAGATTATGGAGAATATTTTCCTAATTTTTTAAGATTGCTGGGTAGTTAAAAATATATATATAAATGGCGCTCACGTTATATACGAAAAGTAATTTTTACAGATATGTCCGCCATAGAAAAAAAAACAGCCATTTTTAGCGATTTAAAAAAATGTCATTTCAATCAATTTAAATTCGTTTTGAAATATGGAAATGTATTTTGCTTAGCATTATTAAATTTAATCTACATTAGTTTGAAATTAAACCTAAAATAAAAGCTTCAAGAAAATGTTTTCACATTTAAAATTCATTTCAAACATTAAGTATCGCGTTTTGGAGGTATATTCAGTGCTGTTCGATAAAAGTGACTCAACTGATTTTTTTTACTAAATGTTCTCTTCTCCGATGAAACGGAGGCTGAGCTAAATTCAAAGGATAAGCGATCTAAAATCCGAAGAAGCTTTGAAAGCTCTTTGAATTTAGCAGTAAGTACTGTCAAGCATCCGTTCAGTATAATGTTCTGGGGATGCTTTTCTTTTCATGGAACTGGTTTCTTAAAACCTATTGAAAAGACCCTCAGGAGCAAGCAGTACAAGAGAATTTTAGAGTCTTGTTTGCTCCCTTCTGCTGAAAGGGTGCAAATCGACCCCACCAAGCTCATTTTTATGCAGGATAATGCTCCCTGTCACAAATCAAAATTGATGAAGGAATACTTTGATGAGAAGCAGGCGAGTGTTATGACATGGGCGCCCCAATATCCTAACCTCAACCCCATAGAAAACTTATGGAGCATTATAAACTACAGGCTCTCGAGAAAGCAGTTGAGCAACATGCTCCATAAGTTTTCTATGCTACAAATCACAAATTTCTATGCTACAAATTACCACATTCAGATCAACAATGATTAATACTAAGTAGAACCTAGAATACTTTGAAATATGACCGTTACTGCCTACCTCATAATTGATAGGATAATACAATGGACTACATTATCCATAATGCACTATTGACCAGCATATATAGTGTATCCGAAATATCACAGACATGGGTTGAAGATTATTTTCAAGCATAAAACAAGACAGACTGTCGCTGCTCTGTATTGATCCAAGTGTCCACTTATTTTATAAATGCTACATTCATAAAAAAAGAAAATTCACTCAGTAGAAAAATCCTCAATATTTCTACATGTGAAAATATTCTCTTCAAACATAAAGTAATTGACGTAATTTTTCAGTTGACCATATGAGTATACAATAGCGTTTCTAAATTCTTCATGTATCGAACGTCGTTTTGTTTGTTGTTTATAGAGACTTTGTTTCGATAAATTCATTTCGTTTTTTTACCTGGAAAAAGTCCACATTGGACGAAACGCGTCGGCTAAAACTACAGTTTTCCTATAGTCTTTTTTTCCTTTATACATATTGTCTTTTTCTACAGGTTAATTCTGAGAAAAGTTTTACATACATAGACACACATATGCACACACACACACATACATACATACACACACACACACATATATATATATTCAACGACGAGAATAGAAACAAGCAATAACATTAATATTTTTATAAAAATCAAATGAACAAAAATTAGAAACAAGATGAAACTAAAATTAAATTTAAATGTCTATTAAGGAATTGTATGTCGGATCAATCAAAATTCGTAAATAATTATATAGGCCATACTACATCATGTTTGACAAGAAGACTCACACTACATCTTTCTGACCATAGCTCAATTAGGTCTCATTTAAATATTTATGGAAACCTACTGGACCCTATTCATAACATACTTGTTGATAACACAAATATAATAGTATTGTCTGCATGTAAAAAAAAGGCTATAAATAATGGTAGCCTTATTAATAAAAACAAAAGGAAAAAAGCAACACTCAGTAATATCAGCTATGAACATGGATACAATATATTGACCGTTTTTTGAAAATGAAAACATTATATAAATACATACATACAGCAATTTATTTCAACCTTGAAAATGGGTATATTTATAGCCGAAAGCGCTCGGAAAAAAAAACAAAAACATTTGGACAGTTTTTATATAATTGCCGAAAAAGAAAAACATATTAGATCACATGAGAAATTGTATAAAAACTAAATCAAACCACCTTATCTGTCATATTCAATAAAACGTATATATATATATATATATATATATATATATATATATATATATATATATATATATATATATAAGCAAGTGTAAATGGATATAAATCCGACAGAATGTAGAAATTTTGAAAAATAAACAAAAATCCATAAATGTAGTTAAAATGAAAGAATTGTCGACGTCAGACGTTTCGGTTTTAATAAACCATTTTCAAGACAAAATTCATTAAAATACAAATTCAGTTCAATATGACGAAAACGATGGACATAAAAAACACAAGTCTTATCCAAGAGTAAAACAGATAACTGACAATTTTAAAAAGATCAGCTTTCCGTTTAGCGTGGTCACTTAAATAGTCACATAGGCGACGCTTTCATAACGTATTCCTAAAAGTTCGTGATTATTTTAAAATTCCTGTATTTCCGGATAAGCCTGCAATCTTCCATGTTGTAAAAAACGAATTTAGGTTTGTGTTTTCAGTAGACAGTATATAAGCAAAAATGGATATAAATCCGACAGAATGTAGAAATTTTGAAAAACAAACCTAAATTCGTTTTTTACAACATGGAAGATTGCAGGTTTATCCGGAAATACAGGAATTTTAAAATAATCACTAACTTTTGAATACGTTATGAAAGCGTCGCCCATGTGACTGACCACGCTAAAAAAGCTGATCTTTTAAAATTGTCAGTTATCTGTTTTACTCTTGGATATATATATATATATATATATATATATATATATATATATATATATATATCCAGAAGTAAAATATATATATATATATATATATATATATATATATATATATATATATATATATATATATATATTGCTAAAATACTATTATCTATAAAAATCTATTAAAAAATAAACATGTCGTTAAAAATAAATAAAATGTATTTTAATATATATATATATATATATATATATATATATATATATATATATATATATATATATATATATATATATATATATATATATATATATATATATATATATATATATATATATATATATATATATATATATATATATATATATATATATATATATATATATATATATATATATATATATATATATATATATATATATATATATATATATATATATATATATATATATATATATATATATATATATATATATAGACACCTCGAGGTGGTGTAATAGTTAGCAAGCTTGTCTTGTTAGAACAATTACGACTGAGTAGTGAGTTCGATCCTCACTGGGTGCCCCATGCTTTGGGCCTTGTGCCACATCTGAGCTACGCTTGGAAAATCACTATATATATATATAGATAGATAAACCTAGTGAGCCAGACAAACCTATCCAGGTTTCACCCAAGCGGATCGTCAGGGAAAGCTGCTCTACGGTCTCTTTTGTTAGTTAGTTGTTTATTCGTGTCGGGGTTTTTTCTTTTGGCTTCAAACCTGTATCTGTCCGATTTTTTTCGACAGACTTTCATGTTTCTAGCTCTTTCTTTTTTTTAAAAACGTTTTTTTTCCTTCGAGATTGATTTGATTATTGGCAAATCAAAAATTCGAAGCTTTTTCGAAACGAGTATAGTTACTATATATATATATATATATATATATATATATATATATATATAATTTAAATGACAAATGTCGCCCGCTACACACACAGGATTGAAGCTGCTTATGATTTAAGATAGACTGGTTTGAATAGATAGATAGATAGATAGATAGATGTGCATTTATGTAGGAAAGAAATAACAAAAAGGATTCTTTTTAAAAATCTGTTACAACTTTTCCCTCATTTTGTCTTGATTTCCCCTTCTATCTCCTTCGTTTTACTTCCTTTATTTTTTTTTCTCTCTTTCTTTTATGCGTATATCCCTTCTCTCTTTTTCTCCCTCCTTTTTTCTCCTTCTCTCTCTTTCTCTCTCACTTTCTCTCTCTCCTTCTCTCTCTTTTTCTCTCTTTCTTTTTCTCTTCCTCTCTCTTTCTCTCCTTCTCTCTCTTTCTCTTTCTATCTCTCCTTCTCTCTCTCCTTCTCTCTCTTTTTCTCTCTTTCTTTTTCTCTTCCTCTCTCTTTCTCTCCTTCTCTCTCTTTCTCTTTCTATCTCTCCTTCTCTCTCTCCTTCTCTCTCTTTTTCTCTCTTTCTTTTTCTCTTCTCTGCTTCCCTCTCTCCCTTTCTCCCTCTCGCTTTCTCTTTCTCTCTCTCTCTTTATCGGCTTTCCACTCGAAACGAATCCTTGTCACGAAATGGCCTGTGCACTGTCTCTACGGCAGTATGGCATCCCAGAGCCGTACCAAACCCGGCAGATGTTTCCCCCTTAGTAGTCCCGCCATTGTTCCCCCAATACCGACTTCCATGAAGCTTACTCCTGTGGGCCAAGACGTCAATTAATCCCTTGACCCCCGGAGCGGTAGGGACTCTTAAGACATAACGACGTGCTTAGGAGCTAAGCAGTTGCATTGACGAAGTGGGCGTCGTTGACGTGGAGCGGCATTCATTTGAGTAACTTCGGTGAATTATCTCGGGGCTACAGCAACCTGGTTGGCTCAGTGGGCGAGTGAAAGAAGGAAGTAAATGCGTCTGTTCTTATAGTCGTTATTGTCGTCATCGTTGTTCTTGTTGTTGTTGCTAGCAATTTGTCCAATGCTAAGTTGCGTATGATATCGTCTGAAGAATGACAT
>CAHIKZ030004146.1:1905000-1950000 GCA_903632075.3 Acanthosepion pharaonis
TAACTAGGCCTGCTCTACTCATTGTAGTGCGACGGCACTTTATTTAGTTATTTTGCATACTCGCATCGGGGTTGTTTTCTTTGGGCCTTGGACTCATATGCTGGACGATTATTTTCGGTTTACGTACATGTTCTTGGTTCTTTCTTTTTTTATACCATTTTTCTCTTTGGTATTGGCTTGTTTATTTGCAAATCTTTTGAAAACTTTCCGAGCGAGTATAGTTTCTTATACTTATAAGATCTCTATTAATTATATTATATATATATATATATATATATATATATATATATATATATATTCATATTTTATATGACGTCATTTAAGCGTCTTAAAATTGGCTTCTGCAAACAGGAGAACGCTGGAATTAAAAACCAGTTGCGTAACTACTACCTTAAAAATGAATATACTCAAGAGAAAAATATTTCTATATATAAAGCAGAAGATGTATGTGTGTGTGTGTGTGTGTGTTCCTGCGTTCGTGCGTGTATGTTCAACAGTAGTCAAGACCAACGTTCATTTCAGGAACCCGCAGTAAACTTTAGTAAACCATTTTTTTGCCCATAACTCCCTGATTTTCCAAGCGATTTTCTCCAAATTTGACATGATCATTACTTATGACACAACAATTGTATTGAGTAAATTTTTTAAGGTCATTCGCGTTAATTGCAAAATATCTGCGTAAAAATCGGGGATTTTTTTGCCATTAACTTCCACAGTTTCCAACCGATTCGCTCCAAATTTTGAACTAACTTTATGCTTCAAGGAATTTTCGAACTAATTTTGTATCAAGTTAATTCGCTTTAAATTTGTGATTTATTTGAAGAATCTGATTAAACTTCTGCTATTTAATTAAAGCGATTATACTCCACTCATGGTGTTATGACATGGGGTGAACTACGAGCATGACCTTTGACATGTTGGCGTGAACACTCTTAATGCGCCCACCTCTCCAGCGTCATATTTGATATAAACTACTGCTTTAACCCCGTCTTTAGTGTTTATTCACTTCCCCGCCCTTCATATTACTGACCATGGTCATAATGCCCTCCTTTTTTACCACCATATTCCTTAATACATTTTGCGTATTGTATGATAATAAGGGGATGAATGGAAATACAAGCTTTGACCAGTGCGTGTAAACATTAATAATGCACCCTTTCAGCACCTTAATTCTTGTGAACGTCTTCTTATACTATGTCCTTAGTATTTACTCATTTAACCCCTCTATGCCCATGGCCTGACAATAAGGGGATGAACTGTGAACATGACGTTTGATCTGTTCGCATGAACACTACTAATTATCCAGTCAATTCTTTGACAAAATTTCATTGGTTCAAATCCCTCAATACTCTCAAGTGCCATCATACAACAGAAAGACAACACATGGACATGAAGAAAGGTAAGAGAAATTGTTGATGGCAACAAGTTTGACCATTGCCTCGGCAGAGTATATAAAATCCACCCCAGCCAAAAGGAGTGGTTTTACCTTTATCTTCTACTAGCAGCATGGCCCAGCGTTGCCCGTGCTTAATTAAAAAAATCGTACGACCCATACAACAATCGCTATCACATGACTTAAAATATTTTTGCCCTTCCTTGCCTTTAAAGGAGTGCCCTTTGCCGTGCTGATGTTGCAACATGCCTTACTTCTTGCCTATTTCACGCTGTGAATTTTTTCTAAGCTCTATACTAAACATTAAATCTGTTACGAAAAAAGAACTAAACAAAATGAACACAAAACGATCAGCTTTAAAAAAGGACTCTTAACTGGAAAAACTGAATGAAAAAAGAATGTTAACAACAAATACTTTTTCACACCCGATCCAGTTCTGCGGAATCAGAATCAAGCGAATGAGCCAATTGGAGTAAAGTGCCATGCAGATTTAAATTTTTCCCACTTGTGACGAATGCAGCTATCGATTTTTTTGCATGCTAGTTAACATTCGTGTCAGTCAGCTGTTGGCTCTCACGCTGGCCAATAGAATCTTCCTGCCTATTCGTGTAGGCCAGCTATAGGCTATCACTCTGGCCAGTACAAAATGGCCGCAAACTACATGAAAACTGCCGTAGAAACATGAAAAAAAATCGATTATTTCCTCTATCGATGGGAGTTGGGAAACTTTCTTGGCCTTCCCGCTAACTTGGAGCATGTGCATGTAAATTTTGGTGCAAATCTGTTGAAAATTGCGGCCGTGCATTCGGTACACACGCACACACACACACACATCCTGCCTTTTAAAGATAGAGATTACATGAGCTAAGAGGTCCAATGTGTTTCGACAACTTAAAAAAGGGTTTAGTGGGCACGTTTGCAGCACGGACCGCGAGGCCTGCTTCAACGGTATGTCAGCGAAAATGAGCCAAAGTTGCTTAAGGACCAGCAGTTGGCTTACAATACCATTTCCGACTCTGTCCGCATTCGGAAAAGTAGTTTGTTCTTCTTGGATGCACCTGCAGGGACAGTAAATAATTCGTCATGAAGCTCCTCCTCGCAAAAGTACAGCAAAAGATGGGTATCGCCTTGGCTGTGGCATCCACTGGAATTGCTGCAACCCTTCTGCCCGGTGGTAGGCCAGCGCACTCCACCTTTAAGCTGCCAATTAATTTAACTTCGTCTAATATCAGCAAGGGTTAGGATAAAACTGACGTCCTGAAAAGATGTGGGCTCATTGTGTGAGATGAGTGCACGATGACCTACAAAGGAGCTGTTGAGGCCCTGGATAAGACTTTACGAGACAAGAGATTATCAACATCCAAGTCATTAAGTCATCACCCCTGTGGCAACAGCTTAAAATTTTGCCCCTTAAGACCAAGATGAGAGCTGAACTGTTCGAGGATCAAATGTCAGCGCAATTTTCAAAGGACCTTCTAGAAGTCGGTTCCATCGGATGAAGCTGGAGAGATCTAAGTTTGAAATATGCTCCGTTCTAAATACTGTTCACGACCTCAAAGCTGCTGTCTTTCCAGAACAGGCTAACAATTTTGGAAACCTCACTTGGTTGTGCAAGAGGGCAATATTGGCGCCTAAAAAACACATATATGAACAGAGTGCGATGATTAAATTGCCGCCATTTTATATTTTTAATTTTGCGCATGCGTGTTGTTTTTTTTTTTTTTTTTTTTCGACTACACAGTATAGCAGGGTCAGTTGGACACTGTCTGTGAGAAAAAGACCAACATGGCGCCATTCACTCCGCCAGAAATTTTGAAACGGCCTGCCGTATTGCTTAGCATTTGCACCAGAAGCTACAATACCAACATTTCAAAGCGTTTGTGTGTCAGTGCAGATGATTCGAAAAGAGCTGAGTCTAATGGTGATTATGATGGTGTTTGAAGTGATCAGTAGTGATGGTAACGTTATGTTTCCACAGGGCCTCAGACTCAAGTGCCTTGAGGAGGTAATACTGCTTTGTGTCAAGAAGGTGACTGCTGGAAGGCCCTATGTCTGGCAACAGGACTCTGCACCATGCCACACAAGCAGGAAAACACAGTCATGTGTCTCAGACAATTTCTGCGAACACATCACCCCTTACATCTGGTCGCCTAACTCCCCAGACTGCACACACCTTGATTAATATGTGTGGGGCGCAATTGAGTGAGAGTCCAACAAAACTCCTTGTAACACCAAAGATGAACTGAAGGCAAGGATTATGGCAGCATTCAGAAACTTAAAGGAGATCGTCCAGAAGAGTTGCAGGAGATTCCGAAGTTGTTTGGAGACCGTGGTTGAATCCAATGGCGATTTTATTGAATAAATTTACTCTTTAGTATTTCAAGATATTTTTGTCTAATTTTGGTGAATATATTTGTTAAAATGAGATTTTTCATTTTTTTTGTGTGTAATTTAGACGACAATTTATCCATCGCATCCTGTAGCATAATATAATGACACAAACTTGATAAAATCGGCAAAAATCTTGATGTTATTATTAAGAGTAAATACTAAAGTATTTCTTTTATTTTATTTTTTTTTTTTAATCCTTTTCAGAACATTTGAAAATTTGGTTGAAAAATCTTTTTTCTTTCGTCAGCGGATGGACTATGAATTGACATAGCCACTTTTAGCGTGTTTTTGCGGTGAAAGATTCGATGATTTGGAAATTCCTGCAAAAATCAAATAATTCTCGGATCTTAATGAAACTTTCAGGAATTATTCACAAATGAATTATTTTAGATTTTTTTTTAGAAAAAGATATTTTTTTACATGTGTTACAGCCACTTACCTAATTTTATAAAAACTCTAGAAATTCAACGATACAAATTTTAATGACTATATTAGTTAAAAAACAGAACTACCTCGAAAATTTAAATCATCAATTTTCTTTTCTAAAATCGGACCCCCATCTTACCAAAAATCTTCTCTGAAAAAAAGAAAAAAAGCAATAAAACTCAGATATTATTTAATTAAAAAAAGCTTTTAATTGATTCTATGGATAAGATACATTAAGGGCTCTATTGTCTTAAGAAAAAAAAACACTTTTGTCGATGAATAATTAATTTTCACAACATTTGTTTTCATTTTTTTACAATTTTAATTAGAATAATTTATTAAGTTTTTAAATCTTTTTCAATTGTGTAAAAGTTAGGGATCATTTTTATTAAGTAAAACTATATTTACCAATCATAAATAGAAAAGTTTATTAAAATCTGAGGTCACACAGTATTTTAAAAAGAATTTTGAATTGTTTTTGTATGTGTATAAACATGCCGATTTTTGTAAGTATGGGTGTTCATACACGACATTATCAGAAAACAGGAGCGATGACTATTGTAAATTTAAAGCCAAAAAATCTAAAATTCAATAAAACATTAGATTACAGGAAATATTTTCCTAAATCTTTAAGATTACTGTGTACTTAAAATTATATATAAATGTAATCGCACAACACTCTGCCCGGTCGTCCAAGACTTCCAATACTTCCACTTCAATCCAAAGGTAACCTTATCCCAAGTTGTGATTTAAGTTTGATCATAAGGCAGCCAGAATTGAATCGTCGCTGCTTCAAGCAGGGCAATAACGTACAGGGAAAAAAATAACACTCGAATAAATTGAACAAAATTAAATACTGTTTTTATATCAGTCCTTCGTACAATAATTGAATTATATCAGGGTTCGCATGCAACTGATTATCAGCCCAACCCGCATTTAAATCGAAAGTAATACTAATGTCGACTTGGTAAAATTTGGTTTGCTCTTGTTTGGCACAAGGCTGAAGTCGGAGGTTTTCGTCGTCAGATAATCACATGGGCCTATCTCTCTGGTCTCATCTCCATCTCTTCTTCTTCTCTTCTACTCAATTCGCTTCGCGCATTCGTATTTATGGACATTCGCGCAAACTGGCATGGTGGGGGGGAGCGAGGTAGAAGCATTTTGGTTATCCCCCCCCCTCGGATTACGTCATAACTTTGAGGAATTACCTCTCTCCATCCTCTCATATTATTACTTCTCACTAACTCTCTTCAGTGAAATCAACTCCAAATCCGTTGTTTACGAAAAATGAAATTTTCGCTTTACAGTTTGTATTTGCAGCTGTGTGTCAATCAACATCGCCCCCCCCCACTAAGTCTGGGTCACTTTTCCATTGATCAAACTGCTCGCCATAAAAATTCAAGTCGTTTATGTGTGAATTAAATCCTCAATTCTTACCACGGGGTTTTAGTATTAACCCTTCTCGTTTCAATGTCTCTCAGCACATAACACTTTCTATTAATAAGAAAACTTTCTTAGGTTTTATTTTACCGCGATAACGACAAATAAAAGATACATAAAAGACGCTCACGTTATTCTTCAATTTTTTTACGGATAAAGCCCCCGTAGAAAAAACAATAAATAAACATCCATTTGTAATCAAGCTGTCAACACATCAACAAATTAAATAAACATCTACCGACGTGATAGAAAATGCATGTTTGCAATATTTTAAACTTAAAGTAAACAATAATTGTTTCAAATCAGATTAATTATACTTTAAATCAGCTAATATTCTTCAGATAAAGTTTCAGGAAAGTACATTTTATTTTTGAAAGATTTTTTTAATAAAGAGAATTACATTGCAATGAAAGATGGCTTAAAATGGCGCTAATCAGCTATTTTAGCAAAAAAATAAAAAATAAATAAAAACCTCCTTCCAGTCAATGTAAATTAGTTTTAATTTAGCTTTGAAATTCAGCAAATTAATTTGGTTATTAGAAATATTAGATTTAATCTATTAGCATGAAATTAAAACTAAAATAAAAGCTTCAAGAATGATTTTTCATTTTTTTAAAATTCATTTTTAAACTTAGGTATCGTGTTTCTGTGGAGGTACATACCTAGGCAAACACACAAACATACACACATATATATATACATATATATATGTGTGTGTGTGTGTGTGTGTATGTGTGTGTGAGTGTGTGTGTGTGTGTTGGATTCATATTTTTGATTTGGTATACTATTCCCCGTTTTATTTTCTTAAACAGTAAAATTAAAAGAAAATAAAAAGAAACAAGGATAATAATCTAGAAACGTGTACCCACGAAATATATATATATATATATATATATGTGTGTGTGTGTGTGTGTGTGCGTGTGTGTGTGTGTGTATGTATGTATGTATGTATGTTTAGGTGTAGCAGTAAAATTGTCCTGTTACAGAATAATTGTTCATCTCAGAAAACATTCAATAAAACAATAAAGTAATTGAGTTTCTTTTTTTTCTAGGTTTTCAAATAAAACATTTAACTATCTTGATATCATTTGTCGTAAAAATCGCTGCAAAATCCTTTAACTTATTCAGCTAGAAAGAGAATAGTTTAATATTGACAAGAGATTCTCGATTGGACTTAAATCAGGAGAGTTTCCGGGCCAGTCTATAGCCTTTTTCTTTACTCACTGGTAAGGCTTACTAGTGTTTTCGTGCTGCGTTACAGTTTTCGTACGCTTCCTTGGAGTACCATCTATCACAGACAATGACCGTAGGACAATTAATCGACAATCGAGACAATAGTGACTGGGTGTGATGAAAATTTGATGCAATCACGGATGACACAATATTTTTCAAATTTCATCATACACCCGAAAATCGATTCATACTACTGCACACCACTGCAAATGACCTAATCTGAAGAAAAAAAGAAATCGATTACACCCTGTCACACCAGTGAATCTAGAACTGACCGTATGGCGAAAGAAATAAACTAAAGCGGTTGTTTCAATTAATTTGCACAAGGGCTTACATATATATATATATATATATATATATATATATTTATTAAAGACATATTTTATGTTTAACGTTGTTATTTTATAGATACAAGTATTTAAGCAAATGCTCTGTTTATGATAAACAGTATTAAATAACATTTACCGGCCTGAATGTCCGAGAAATTTTTCGAAATTCGACCTTGTCTACCGAACGCTTCTTTGTAGCCTAAGCGGTAAGCACGTCAGCGTATATGACGGTTCCGTATAGGATGCAGGTTCGAATCCTGTCAAAGAACGAAAATTTTCTATGAAAATTTCTCGGACATTCAGGCCGGTAAATGTTATTTAATACTGTTTATCATAAACAAACATTTCTTTCAATACTTGTATCTAAAACAACGTTAAACATAAAAATATGTCTTTAATAAATAAATTGTCGGACCTTGTCCATTTCTTAATATATGACGTCATTTGTTTACATTCGATACGCCAGAGCAGTTATGAATGTACGAGATTCATGGAAAATTGGGTTTATAAGCAGTAAATTCGACCTTGTCTACCGAACGCTTCTTTGTAGCCTAAGCGGTAAGGCACGTCAGCGTATATGACGGTTCCGTATAGGATGCAGGTTCGAATCCTGTCAAAGAACGAAAATTTTCTATGAAAATTTCTCGGACATTCAGGCCGGTAAATGTTATTTAATACTGTTTATCATAAACAGAGCATTTGCTTAAATACTTGTATCTATAAAATAACAACGTTAAACATAAAATATGTCTTTAATAAATAAATTGTCGGACCTTGTCCATTTCTTAATATATATATATACTGCTTAAAAATGAAACTCAATTGTACCCCATTTTGATGGCCATTTTTTTCGGCCCGCGGGATAATCTGCCTGGTCTTGTCAATGCTAAAACGTTTGTTAAAAAAACGTTTTAGCATTGACAAACCTCAAGGAGATTATCACGTGTTGGGGGAGCGAAATAGCCATTAAAATGGAGTACAATTGAGTTTTTCATTATAATCATTATATGCTCTATAATAAATATATTGAGCTCTATTTTGTGGATCAGTTTTAATATTTTACATTATTTGGATCTACTTGGATTACTTACCTACAGTTTTACCTATATATATATATATATATATATATATATATATATATATATATATATATATATATATATATATATATATTGTGACGTAGCCCTGATTTCATTAACCATAGGCGTAAGGCTAAAAAGCACTCAAAGTAAAATCTTAAATTCTAGTCGAAAATTAGTTACATATAAAAGAAAAATAAATAAATATAGAAATTTAATCCAATGCTTTCGACTTGCGAGTGAATATGTTCCATGATCAGCCATACCCTCCTCTTCTCTTCATAAATTCTTTCCCTCTTTATCTACTCTTCCACCCACAAGCCAAGGGCCCGTGAACTTTGAAGTGACCCGACGCGAGAATGACCTGGTTCCAAAATTTCGCAGCTATCAGGCGGCTGACCATAAGTGAATTCAAGGGCACTATCAGGATCTCCTGCTGCGATTCACGTGATCAGAACATACTAAGCGTGTATTGAACTTTTGGCCATCACACAAGCACTGCGTGATTTGCGCCCCATCCTCCTGCGTACCCGGTCAAGGACGAAGGGAACCCAGGTGACTGTCTTTGGGGACGGCGAAAATCTAAAAAAGGATTTTCAGTTTTCCTCTGACCAGCGGCAGTTGAACGTCGCTGGGCAAAATCGTCCCGATTCCAAAATAGACTGCCCGCTGAGATGAAGAAGAGAGCAAAGTTTGTCGACTAGGGACGAAAGGACTGCTATGAAACTGAATCAACCTAACCAAACGCCTCTACGAGATGCTGTGGACCATCGAACCCTTGTGAAAGAAAAAGGAATCCAGGAAAATTGCCGGCCGGCCAAAATATTGTTTTAGCATAAGAACTCTCGCTTCGGCGAATCGGAACTTTGTGTGAAAATATCAACTCGACTGAAACATAAGTTGATTCTCTTGGTTTGATCTGTTTTTATATATGTATGTATTCGCTCGCGCCTTCTGTTCTTTAATGATCTCCTTCCCCTTTGTTAAATGAATGTTCCTTTTTTTCTTTCTTTATCTGTTTATATATTTATAAATAAATGTTTTATTTTGAAATCCATCGTCTTGTGTCTGTTCTTCGTTGATTCCCTTGTGTCCTTCCATTTCTGAGTGAAGACCGAGAAAAAGATCCCACGTTTTCCTTTTTTAAACCCGTGGTTCATCTATATGCTACAAGTTCGTAACAATATATATAATATATATATATATATATATATATATATATATATATATATATATAACAAGTGTAAATGGATATAAATCCGACAGAATGAAGAAATTTTTCAGTTATCTGTTCTGAATAAGACTTGTGTTTTATGTCCATCGTATTTGTCATATTGAACTGAATTGTATTTTGATGAATATTGTCTGGAAAAAGGTTTATTAAACCGAAACGTCAGACGTCGACATTTCTTTCATTTTAACTACATTTAAGATTTTTTTGTTTGTTTTTCAAAATTTCTTCATATATATATATATATATATATATATATATATATATATATATATATATATATATATATATATATATTGGGGATACGTATAGTAAAAAGAAATAGTGCAGGTTTAAAAAATGAAAACTTGTTTTATCTGGATGTTCACCCGTCGTCAAACCCCTTGCGGTACGTGTTGACTCTAGAAATGGTATTTTGATGGAAAAAGCGATACAGTTTCGATTCGTGTAGGTGGGCACAATTTTTCTCTGGTAGAACTTCTAGATTGAGGCCAGATTTTATTAATTTCACTGCTTAAAAAAGAAAAAAAAAGAAAAGAAATAAGAATTCAAACAAGTGTACCCACTAAAAATAACGTCATTCGTAATAAGAAATACATTTGTTCTCACTTTAAACGTTATTTTTAATGGATAATCGTATCTGAGTAGACGTTCCGTTTATTTATTAAACAGTATATTTATTTATTTCCGTCTACCGGTCTGTACGTTTCAAAGAGCTTATTAAAATAAAATAAAAATTGTGCTCTACGTTCGGATTTGGACCTGCGCCCTTCCGAGCATGGAGGAACTATCGTTAAACCTGGTACGTGCTAACTAACTTAGCCACGGAGAACAGTCGGTCTGACGAGCCGTTTGAAGATAAAACTGTGCAGATATGAAGAGTTTCGAGAGATCTATGACGAGAGAAATTTCGCTTAAAGACACAAAATGTTATTTACTTTTATATTATGTGGATATAATGGACATATAAATCAATGAGACATGACAATGAAACTTAATAAGGTTGAACCTACTATCGAATTCACACATTTGAAATAAACAAATCTCTACTTTTCCTCAACATCAGCAATGTGTAACGTCACTCTCTACCAGCGATATCTGATGAACTGTAGTGTTTTTTTAATAGTCAGTTATGTGCCATACGTGATACACGCTTAGGCGATCATGTATCTTTCGATACATGACTGACGAGGCAGATTTTTTTTTCCGCGGTAAGTTGTCATTTCTTCCTGCGGTAGGCAAGCTGCCATCCAAGGCTATAGAACCCAGTCTGTCCCGCTATTTATCCATAGCTGGGGGGAGAGAAGAAACGATTTTATTATCAGTCAGTTATGTGCCATGCGTGTTACATGACTGACGAGGCAGATTTTTTCCCGCAGTAGGTTGCCATTTCTTTCTGCGGTAGATCAGTTGCCAGTTTTTAATATGCATTCAAGAATTCAGGGTCATCGATTATAGGTATTTTTATTAATATTATTAAATAGGGTGCTAACATATTATTAAATAGGGTGTTAAAATGCTAAATCAAAAGGGATTCTTTTAATCTGAAATTTCGTTTTTTTTTTATTGGGCTTGAAATTTTCAGCAACTCTCTGTATATATATATATATATATATATATATATATATATATATATATATATATATATATATATATATATATATATATATATATTTAAATTTAAAAGTATAAACATAAAATTTCTTGAAATATATATATGTGTGTGTCTGTGTGCGTATGTTCGTTCGTGCGCGCGAGGGAGAGAAACATACAGAGAGCTTCTATATTTACATGTACGTATGTCACGATTTCTAGCAATATTCAATGCAGTTCAAGATGATAATTTCTCTATCATCGGTGTAAATCCCTCTTGTAGTCCAATGACGAGTTAAATACAATTCTATAAATGATTTTGCATGAAATAAAAATTCAAATCTATGCAGGTTTAAATTAAATTAGTTAAAGAAGCGACAGTGGCATTTTGGACGACTTCGATTAATTTAAATAAAGAGAAAACAATATGGCATACAAATACGCATGCGCATTTGGTCATATCTGTCGCATTTAAATGCACTGAGCAAACAAGCACAATTAGGCATACCAGGTTGAGTCATGGTTAACTCATTAGTCTCGCAAATCATTACTAGTGTTATGAGTTTGAGCATCACTGGGTGGCTCACATTTACTTGGAAGCTCGTACCATTTATTAAATACTCATAAGCGTACCTCGGCACGGGGGTAATTATTAACAAGTTGTTCCTGTATTACTAGTGTATTGAGCAGATATGCATAAAAAAATAAGTGAATTAACAAAAGACAAAAGACGAGCATAAAAGGATGCGTAAAATCCAAGGACGGGACACTGATATTAGAGAAAGAAAAATACTTCAGAGATGGAACGGATATATTCTTCCATCAATGGAAACGTCTCTGGATAAAGTGTATAGCTTCATTACTGCTTCGAAGGAGATTAAATGTCGAATTGATATGTCTTATAGTTTCTGTTTTTACCACCAGTCCCGGTACTTTTGGATCAGACCTCGAATATATATATATATATATATATATATATATATATATATATATATATATATATATATAAATGGTTGTACTCGCTTGGAAAAACCTTGGATATTTCGACTTGTAGTAGAAGAAACCATCACCCAAGGAAAAACGAGGAATAAAAAAAGAAAGAACCAAAAACATGAAACTAAGTCGGAAACAATCGTCCAGAGTTCAAGCTTAAAGTCCAAAGAAAACCTCCAAAACGAGTAAAGACAACAACATAAAGCGCTCAAAGTATAAGTACGAAGTATATTAGGATTGCTCTACTTCGTGTATTGCCTGCCTCATTAAGTTTTCATATATATATATATATATATATATATATATATATAATGGACCCTCCCGTCGGTTTCGACGCATGAGGAACTAACAGCTTATTGATTCAGTTATGAAAGTTTGTACGATAATCTTAAGTGGCATTTAAGACCCGCTAGTGATTTACAAAGGAGGCCGAATATGGAGCAAGTGTGAGGATTGTGAAATGAGATCACTGTTAGATTGGTTGGCCTTTTAGATCTTGCTCTCGCTTCTTCAAGATGATTCAGATAAGCAGATTGAAAATTGCTGAGTCCACTAAAACACGTTGATCTCCATTCTACCCGCTGCAAAGCTAAGTGCTCAAGGGTGTTATGTGGTATATTGACCGCTGACAAGTTGCTTTTCAGCTTGTCTTTGTATCTTAGCCATTGGCGTCCTACATTCCTGTAGTCCTGATCTAACTGACTGTACATTAGGATCTTGGGTATCCTGTCATCAGACATTTTCAAGACATGACCAGTCCACCGTAACTGAGACTGTATGATAAAAGTCTCGATTCCTCCAATATTACACATGTTAAACAGGTCTACGTTAGATGTCCTATCTTGAAGTTTTTTTCTCCACAGATTGCGCGCAGACAGCTTTTATGGAAATATATATGCTTATATATTAGAATCTGATTGCGTTTGTTTTAAGCGTGAGTTTAGGACCCCATTCACACACTCTTAGGATTAAAATGTATACATTGTCAAGGGACCGGATATGAAATTAGCTAAAGTAACTTCAATGAAGAAATAAACTGAATAACATTTCTTCTTTTCTCCTCAATAATTTTATAGTTGTAAACTTAATAGCGATTAAGTTTTGATTTTGAAATTAGCAGTTTTTAATTTTAATATTAAATTTTATCATATAATTTAGCAATTATTGGCTGGAATAAATTCTTTTTTAATACTACCTATATTTTAAACATCTGAATAGATATTATAACATGACTTCGTTGTCAAGCTTTTTGAATTTTCCTATACTTGTATTTTGATTGGTCAATCTAGCTTTTGTAACAACGTTTTGCCCTTGTGAAGGATTGTTAATTTGAAACTTTTAAAACCATTTATTTTACACTCAACATCATCACTTGATAAGACACCGAGGGTGTTGAAACAAAATGGCTATTTTTGTAGTGATTTTATAACATATTTATGTTATAATTTTTTTTAAAATAACTAATTTATATATATATATATATATATATATATATATATATATATATATATATTGATGTGCCTGCAGACGTCCAACAGAAATTGAAATTGAAATGTAATATGTATGAACGTTTCTTCTCTCAAGATTAATGCCGTATATGCCAAGAAGGAATCAAATAAGAACTTTTGCCATCCGTCCACTACAGAACACTTGCCCTACAAGTGGCTTAGCTAGCATTTCAGTTTGGGACTTGAATAACATTCCAAAATACACAAAAATTTATTTCCGTCGGTGACCACGAAAGAGGGACAGTACAAGTCTTACTATCGCAAACGCTTACGGTCAAGTCACGCTGAAACACCGGTTCTCGTTCGATCACCGAAGTTAAGCATCGTAGAGCCAGGTCAGTATTTAGATGGGGGACCGCTTGGGAACACCTGGTACTGTAAGCCCCAAAGTCCAACCCTTACCTCACAGTCGGTGGGGGTATAAACAGTAGTGTCAGAGCTATGCCGCCCGGAACTTCGTCCCTGGTAGGGCCACAAGGCGGACAGGTCTGACACACACGCCGGCTAACAAGGGCTCTGGTGAAAATCAAGGAGCGTCTGCATCGGTAACCGGCGGCTTCTGGTCGTTCCTGTCTCTGCGTCTGTGGGAATCCCGCGGCAAGCAAGAACGTTATCCGAGTAGGCCTGGGTACCCCTACTTCTGTAATTTATCCCAAGAATCTTCTTCTCATAACAGGAAGAAGCCGGCTCAATCCGCCCAGGGTGAATGCCGCATCAGTACAGTACAGTACAGTACAGTACTTTCGCAAACGATCATGGGCTGAAGAGTTATATCCGCGCACATTTTCCTACGCTGATCAATGAGATGAAGTACTGAGAAAAAAGAGCTCATTGCTTTACGTATATCGGTGTAAAAATTCAGATATAAGTAAAAAATAATATTTGTAAAAAAAAAACAATGAATAAAGATAAAGAAAAAAAAACTATTCTTTACGCACGCGTTTCGTCCTAGGATGGACTTTATCAAGGCAAATGTAGGGATTTTATTTTGAAACATGTCCTTATAAACAGAAGGTCAAGTTTTTCAAAATTGCTAAATTTTGGAACGCTCAAAAATATTCTCAGGGCTACCGGTGAAATTCAAAGTAAACTACGGAGGATGCTAAGTGATGTAATTAAAATATGGCATGAAAAGTGATCTAAAAACATTCAACAAGAACAATAACAACATTTACGCCTTTTCGTTTATTACACATTAAGAAGTCCTACTGAAGGAAGTTTGTGTCTTTGACAGATTGTACCCAGTAAAAATAACGTTTTTAATAGATATCTTTTATAATTCGCCGAAAAAACAGCATAGCGTGATGAAAAAGGCCCCCGAATTAATAAAAACAAAGTCTTATCGTCAAAATGATTATGTTATTATTAAGAGGAAAGACCGAAGTATTTTTTAAGTATTTTTAAAATATTTTAATCCTTTTTAGCATGTTTAAAATTTTGTTTTTTTGTTTACGTCAGTGGTCACGAAATATAATTTAGCTAGTTTTTTAGCGCCGTTTTTCAGTTGAAAATTCTTGCAAAAATCAAATAATTATCGGATTTTAGTGAAACTTTCAGAATTTATTCGAAAATGAATGAAATTATTTTAGAAATGTTTGTCTTTTAGAAAGTCATGGTAAAAATATTTTTTTTACATCTGCTACCCCAGCCATTTACTTAATTTTTATGAAAACTCGAAAATTCGGCTTCTGTGTAATTTTGTGATTATGTTAGTTAAAAGCAGAAGACTTTGAGGAACATAAATCAATTTTTTAGTAAACTTCGATCCGATATTACCCAACATTCTAGCTCTGAATTTTAAAATACAAAAGCCAATAAAACTAAGACATTATTTAATTAAAGCTTTTAATGGCTTTTATGAATAATATATATTAAAGACATTATTGTCTGAAGACAAAATATTTTTCCGATGTGTTATGGTCCAAGTTTCTTGTACCACGGTGATGGTCCAAGGTTAGAACCAATGAAAGAATAACACGAACACAGGTATGGAATACAAAGATATATTACAACAGAAATATAATACAAAAGAAGTAGAAGTATTAGTAATGACTATAAGATTTGGTTAGAGTGAACTATGTTGTCTCGACAAGTATCACTATTCCAATGTCCTTACAATATGCTCTCAATTATCTCTCCTCGTCTTACAATCTCCCTCATACCTCTTGAGAGGCGCAGTATTTATAATGTCAGAAATAGTCCATTATTATTATGGGTAAGCTCCCATAACACGATGAAAAATGAATTTTTACAAGAATTATTTTATTTCTTTCCCAATTTTAAATATCAAATGTGATAAATTTGTTAAATATTTTAAAATTAAGTTTAAATCTGTGTATTTTTGGAATTGCTGTAGTTAAAATATCTATTTTACTGATCATAAATTTGTAAACTTATTACAATCTACGACACGGTAGTATTTTTAAAATATTTTTTAATATGCAAAAAATATATTAAAAACGTTTTCTCCAAAACTATGGACGCACGGTTCAGAATAAAATAATTGGTGACGTGTTTTAAGAGAAAGATCTTAAGAAATTGCTTCGCTTTCCTTTTGGCTAGCACATATCAAATTCTCTGACTGACTATCATCGTCGCATTTTCAAAATTTTTAATTTTCTTTTTTACATACTATTTCACGAAGTATTTTAATTTTCTTTTTTAAAATATAATTAATTTATTGTTTTTCAGTGAGAAACATACTCCAATTATTAATTATTTTCTTTTTTAGATTCAATTTCACGGATGAAAACAGTGTAAACGTTCGTTAAAAAGTACTTGAAAAATCAATAAAATATTAAACTTTTGAATGTATTTAACGTAAAAAAAATACTTTATACTTAAATAATCGAGTACAATTAAAATTCGAAAATTCTGTCACTTCTGTCCTTCCGTTCGATAAATTACCCTGACGTTAGTTGTCGATACATTTACTTAAACGTTCACACCTCCAAAACCAATCGCCATGGTTAAACATGCTTTTCTTCTTTTCAGCTAAATTCTTTCTGCTAAAAACTTAAATAATATTTGTCTGCGGTTATATTAAGTAAACGTTAAATTTTCTAATTTTCCTAAAATAATTTTTCAAAAAAAAAATAATTGAATTTTACAAGATTTTTAAGCGGAGAATTTCATTTTTGTTTACAAAGTTGTCAAAAGCTATTAATAATAACATAAACATTTAGACCATAAAATGTTTATCAAGTTTGAGGTCTTTTTTTCATCAGGGTGTGCTCTTTTTTAGCGAATTATTGAAAGTCCCGAGATTGCAGTAATAACAAATAATGTCAGATAAAAAAACCATTCAATATATATATATATGTACACGCGTATATATATATATATATATATAAGATGTATCAAAAATACATTTACGAAATTTGGGGTGGATTCCTCACGCGAAAACAATAAAACAATGACAAAAGTTCATATAAACATATATCCGCAAATCCTTTGTTTTTGTGTTATTAAGTTTAAAGTTTACGTTAGACGCTGTTTAATCTACAATCCAAGATAAAATCTCGGTCTTCCTCGATCCATAGTTTCTGGTGACACGGATCCTTTCTCAACAACGCGACGATAAACAGCAGCAAAGGTTGAATGACGCGGCTGCCTTAGGTCTGGAAACGCAATCTGATACAGTCGTGCAGCCTCGTCTCCATTACCATTCGCACGGACGTATGTAAAAATCATATCTGCCTGCTCACGATCTGAATATCCTGCCATTGTTAAACGGACACTTCTCAGTTAACTCACTACAGCACACGTTAAACGTCGAAGACGGACGAGCCACAAACGTACACAAATGACAAATGTAACCTAGTCTATATGGCAACACAGTGACATCTATCGGAAAATTTCTTTAAACTTAATAACTCAAAAATTACCTAAGGACATATGTTTATGTGGACTTTTGTCCTTGTTTTGTTGAGAGGAACCAGTCCGCAAAGGTTGTAAAAGTGTTTTTGATAGACACTGTGTATGTGCATATATATATATATATATATATATATATATATATATATATATATATATATGTGTGTGTGTGTGTGTGTGTGTGTGTGTGTGTGTGTGCACGCGCGTGTGTGTGTAGTTGAGTGGAGTATATATGTTTATCAACACAAATATCCTTTGTGGCATAATGTATCTATTAGTTTTTTCAATACTATTTTATTCGTCAATCTTACTCTCATTGCACGCAAGCAAGCGCAGACACACACATACACCCCCCACTCATATATATATATATATATATATATATATATATATATGAAGAAATATAGTTTTAAGGTGTGCTATATATATATATATATATATATACACGCAAAGTAAAAAGATCATTATTATCGAAATAAAAAAAAATTGTCAAATCCCAGTAATATTTACACAATATTTTTCGGAATTATTTTATGCGCTGCGTGTCGCTTAAGTCATCCCTCGTTGCATTGAAAAACAGCAAAATAATTGCAAAACCGATTTGAATTTCCATAAAATGTTTTCTAAAAGAGATATCTAAGAAAGAGAGAAATGGAAAAGCGTTCAACGCCAACTTCGAAAAGTCAAGCAAAAATAGAACAAAACGGTGTGTAGGTCACGTGTAAAAACCGTTGGAAAACTAAATAAAAAAAAAAAGCAAATATCGCGAGAGAACAACACTCGCGAGACTCTCCCAAGTTCCGGTCTTAATTTTAGAATGAAAAACTCGAATAGGATAGGGAATAATTATATAGAAAATATATGTTAAAACTAATGCATTTAAATATACATTTAAATATATTTGATATATGTTTAAGATGGGGATTTTTATATATGTTTAAGATGTTGATTAATTTTTTACTTAACTCCCTTTTCAAATACTTAAGTTTTTCCCACTCACGTATATTGCTATTTATCAACAGAATTTTGATCTAAAAATTTCACTGTATAATATTCGATTTATGCATTTAATATTTACCAATTCCTTAAATTCATTAACCAGGAAAAAGATTATGCTGGAGGACAAATATTTATTGCATCACAAATCATATCTACCATCGCCTGAAAAAGTACAATCTTAGTACTGAAACCTGAAAGATGAAGGATTTGTGTAGCGATGTAAAATGTTTTTATTGTAATTTATTATATATATATATATATATATATATATATATATATATATATATATACTACAGTTCAAAACTTTGAGGACACCCTCGGTAAGATTTTAAATTGGTTCAAAATGTAGTTGTTTTGTACTTTAAATAAGAGAAAATTATTATACATGATTACAGTCACACATGATTTTTTTTTTATTAGACATTTTATTATGGTAAAAAGAAAAAAAGCATTTCATGATTAAATTTTTCTCGCGTCAAAATATCCTCCTTTAGCCTTGATTATTGCAGCACAGATTTTTAGCATTCGTTGCAAAAGTTTCTCAAAGTATAAGTTTGATAATTAATTCATTTCTTTTTTCAATGACTCTAACAGGTGTTTTTTCATTTTTTTCCACTCTTTTATGAAGTTCCTAGTGGGGGGGGGCTTGAAACTTTTGAACTGTAGTATATATATATATCAAAGACATTTTTATGTTTAACATTCTTTTTATAGATAAAAATATTTAAGTAAATGCTCTGTTTATAATAAACAGTATTAAATAACATTTACCGGAAGGATCGTTCGGTTGGCAAGGTCGAATTTACTGCTTATAAATCCTTTGTGGCCGAGAGGTTAGGCACGTCAAGCTAAATGACGGTTCCGTATAGAATGCAGGTTCGAATCCTGTCAAAGGACGAATATTTTCTATGAAAATTTCTCGGACATTCAGGCCGGTAAATGTTATTTAATACTGTTTATTATAAACAGAGCATTTACTTAAATACTTGTATCTATAAAAAGAATGTTAAACATAAAAATGTCTTTAATAAATGTGTCGGACTTTATCCATTTATTATATATATATATATATATATATATATATATAGCTGAGATATACGACGTTGCCCGTAGCTGTAATTGTATAACCACACACCCCTGCTGTATACCCACAGCCTCTGTCTAGAAATGTCCGCCTGCGTTCCCGCTTGCATGCATCATCCGTTGATATAATAAGCTACTCCCACTCATCTTTTGCGGTATGTCCTTCGCAAGTGTTTGTTCTTAATAAAGGAATTCCATTGATAAAATCTTCTATTGTAGTCGTTAAATTGTTTCAAAGTTTTAGATATTCAGTAAATTTCCTATGGCCGTAATAACATTCAAATATCATGGCATTGTTCACAAATCTAATAATCAAACAAAAACCAGGATGAAGCGTCACAGCTTAATTCAACTGCAAGTGCAAACGCATGAACGCCCACTCCTTTTTCGCACGTTAATAAGAGGAATTTTCCTTTTAAACGCTTCAATAATCCTCCTCAAAAAATCTTTGCATCAAAGGTTGTTCAAATGCCAGTTTAGGATGGAATCATCTGAAGAAACTATTGGATAAATGGCAAAAGCTGATTTTGGACCTTGTTTGTCACAGATTTCATACACTTTACTGAAATAATCTAAACCAAACATTTATGCAAGACAATTTGTGGGTTATATGTAATTTACATGTCAAATTTGGAAAGCATCCGATCAAAAACTAGAGAGTTATGGCCGAAAAACGGGGTTTCTGAACAATTTTTGTGTGTTTTCGTTATATGCAGGGAAGTGAACAGGACTAAAACCATACTATCTTATTTCTTGCATGGTGGCAAATTTTTTGCGATATGTTTGAAGAAAATCGGATAAAAAAGTGAGGAAGTTATTTAAGATTTTATTTTAAATAGTACAAAAAACCTGATTTTTTCACAGTTATTTGCAGTTTTTTTGTTTGAAGCAATATCGCAACAAAAATATCAATCAGTCTATTTTTATCGATTTTTCTGCCAAACCCGGGGAGAGCGTGGAGAATGGAAAGTTGGTCTTGATCTAATTTGGTAAATTTGCAACATATGACTACAGTTTCATGTGAGAAGTGTGGACGTGGATAAATAGCACACACACACACACACACACAGAGAGAGAGAGAGAGAGAGAGAGAGAGAAAGCGATACACATAGACATTTTCTGTTTTGCGGATAGAGATATACCGCATGGTCTAAAAGTTTTGTCACCCCTACCAAAAAGTAATAAGAACAATAGAACAAGTAATTCAGTAATACAAAAGCACATGTACTGGATACAGTTTATTCAGTTACGCATCGAGAAGGTTTGTATGAACATCATCATTTTCGTGGCACAAAATGATGTGGCGCCATGGTACCGTTCATGCGAAACCCTCTCCATGAAAATACCCCATAGATCGTTGAAATAGAAAATTATATTATATAGTGATGCCGAGACTATCCTACATATATATATATATATATATATATATATATATATATATATATATATATATAAATAATTCATTAAGTCTAGAAGAAACCTCAACAGAATGCAGAAAGCACTGGACGGCCATTTCGTCCAATATTTGGGACTCATCAGCAGTGCGCAACCACTACCGAGAATTGAAACCCGGACAGGCAAACGTCATACTAACTGTTCCAACGGCCTCAGTGCTGAAGCGGTAGCGAATCAGACTCGATATAGCGCCGCTCGATCACATATTCCGTGGTGAAACTCATCCGAGTTTCTCTTTTACCCATAGGACTGTTGCCCCCACTACCCCGAGCCACGACTGCTATCCCCAAGCCGCTCCATCCAGAGCATTAGACAACGGTTCAAGCAAGTGATAGAAATTAGGAGGATTTGAGATAATTATAATTAAGTAATTCATCGAGTCTAGAAGAAACCTATATATATATATATATATATATATATATATATATATATATATTGTTTCACCCCAAGAAAGGCGAGCCACTAGGACGCAAGGGGTTACAGAAAATTTGGAGCAAGATCAGATAGGAGTGATAGAGGAAAGGATGAGGAGAAGAATAGTGGATAGATCAATGCAACTGGAGATGTCGATTGACATTACACTTGAATAGCTGGAGATTATAGCTCTCAGGGAAACTGGAATAGGAAAGGGAGTTCCACAGGCGAGAGGTGCGAGACATGAAGCTATTGGAGTAGAAGAGACGGCTATATTTAGGAGTTTCGACAGTGAAAGGGTGAGAACGAGATGCCAGCCTCGTAGCGCGCTTGAACTCATGAAGTCTGGGAACCAGCGAATGCATCTCCTCGGAGCAATTGCCATGAAAGTATTTGTAAAAATGACAGAGAGAGGCGACGGCGCATCTGTGAGAAAGTGACTGTAGACGAGATGCCAGAACAGGGCCAATTATATTACATATCTTCCTCTGGAGCCTATCAAGAACCCCGAGGCCAACAGAAGGGGCTCCAGACCATATATGGCAGCAATACTCCATGCAAGGGCGAATTGTTGATTTGTAGATCTGGAGGATCGATTCCGGGGAGAAAAATTTCCTGGCACTGTACAGGGAGCCAACTTTCCTTGCGGTGGACGAAGCAATTGACTCAATGGATTTGTTCCATCTCAGGTCAGCAGTCAATGTTAGACCGAGCAGCCGCAGAGAGGTGCTCTCGAGAAGTTGAGCGTCAGACATTCTAATGGAGGGCAGGGAAGGACCTCTGTGGTGATTAATAGAGAGCAGTTTTGTTTTTGAGGCATTAAAAAATAAAAAGAACAGTAAGATATATAATCCGGTCTTCTTATTGATATTTTTATTTTTACAAAACAGTGCTCAATGCAAATTTACAAAGCATAAATATAAATTAACTGATTTAAAATATGGTTTTAAATTATTTATATTTTAAATCAGTTAATTTATTTTATATATATATATATATATATATATATATATATATATATATATGGTATCAAATGACAATTGGAAAAAATCATACATTTTGCTGACGCGTTTCGTCTTCCGACTTTTTCAAGCAAAAAATCGAAATGTTTTTGTTGTTATAGTTACATTAAAATCCAAATTTTAAAAGATACACACTTGTGTCTAAGCATTTTTTTTTTTTTTGGTTAATGTAAATTACCTTTCTCTGTATTCGTCTCTTCAAAAAGTGTGGATGGCCCTGCTCAAACCTTCACCACTATAATCAAATCTCATGTACTGTTGTCGGGCTGACGGTTTCCTAGGAACTGATTTCTTGACCCTCATACGTCGTATTCGACGGAGAGTCGAGTAAATATATATATATATATATATATATATATATATATATATATATATATATATATATATATATATATATATATATATATAATGAAAAGGCTTAAACACTAATATTCCATGGTTATAATTTATTCCATTGGAATTGCTCCTTACCTTTATAATATTTATATATATTGCATATCTATGCGTATATTTGCCACTAATATTATCTATCTATCTATCTATCTATCTATATATATATATATATATATATATATATATATATATATATATATATATATATGACTGTTACGCGTTATTTCGACCGAGCAATGCTGAGAAAAAGGTAATCCCTAAACAGTAGACGCCGCCACTTCATTTAAGTGACTATATATATATATATATATCTTCATTAATATATATATGATATATATATATATATATATATATATATATATATATATATATATATATATATATGAAGTTATATGTATATAAAATGTAAAATAATATTCGAAAAAATTTTGGATAACAAGACAAAGTGGAAAAGATTTTTAGTGGGTACCTCCGCTAATTCACGGCACCTATGGTTTAAAATATTTTTTTTATAAATGTAGAACCTTTCTTGAAGCTTTCATTTTAGCTTTAATTCAAAGCTAAAGGATTAAATTTATTATTCCCATAGTCCGGTGTATTTCAAACAGAAATTATATTTCGATTTGTTTTCTAAAATCGCTGATAAGCACCGTTTTTTAGTCGTCTTTCATCGCAGTGTAATTCTCAGTATTAAAAAAAATCTTCCAAAAATAAAATATACTTTTCTGAAACTTTATTTGAAAAATATTAGCTCATATAAAGTATAATTAATCTGATTTGAGAAGAATATTATTTACGTTAGGTTTGAAATAACGCAGAATTGTGCTTTTATAACAAAACAGTAGCTGTGTTTTTAACTGACATTGCCATGTTTTACATAATTGACAAGGTGATAACATAATGATTGCTGTTCTACAGAGACTTTACCTGTAAAACATAATTTAAGAAAATGACGTGTGCGCTTTTTTATATAATTTTTAAGGATTCAGTAATCTTAAAAATGTTTAAAAATATTTTCCATAATATAATTTTAGGAATGTTAACTTTATATTTACTATAGTCATCGCTCTTATTTTCTGATAATGTCGTGTATGGTCGACCATACTTTCAAAAATGGGAATGTTACATAATATTTTATATACATAAATTTTATTTTTAATTATTTTAAAAATCTTGTTGCAAAATGATTTTATAAATCTTTTCAATTTTTGATTAGTATATATAGTTTTCGCTTAATAACAATGTCACCTAACAAGATTAAATTAATGTAGAATAATAAAAGTTTTTTTTAATTATTATAATAAATTATTATAATTAAAATTTTAAAACAATGAAAACAATTCTTGTAAAAATTTATTATTCATTTATTTTTTTCTTAAGACAATAGTGTCATTAAAATGTTATTTATAAAAGCAATTAAAAGTTTTTTTGATTAAATAAAGTCAGTTTCATTGTATTTTTTTTAATTTTAAGATTTGAATCAGATTTTCGGGAAAAAAATTTTGATGATTTACATTCTCCAAGGTGTTCATTTTTAACTAATAAAACAAATTTTGGGGTGAAAATTTAATTTCTCGAAATTTCATGAAATTAAGTAAGTGGAGGTGCATATTATATGTAAAAAAAAAAAATGTTTTTAGCAAGATTTAAAAAAAAAATTTATGAAAATTTTCTAAACCAAAACCTTCAAAAATAATTTCATTCATTTGTGAATAAGTTCTGAAATTTTCATTAAAATTTGAGTTTTTGCAAGAATTTCCAAATCAATGTATTTTTCACCGGAAAAAAAGGCCTTAAAACACTAATCGTAAATATTACGTCGACCGCTAACGCAAAAAAAACTAAAGATTTTTTGCCAAAATTTTGAACGTCTTAGAAAGGATTAAAAATTTAATAAAATAATAAAAAAATATTTTGGTCTTTCCTCTTAATAATAGCATAAACATTTTGACGATAAAACTTTGCTTTTATTAAGTTCGGAAATTTTTTCCATCATACTATTCTGTTTTTTCAGCGAAAATGTGAAGGTAACTAAATATTTTTAGCTATGTTTTTCGTCTTTTTATAGGAGACGACTTCAGGCCGGAATGAGAGACAAACCCATGTGTGTGGTAAGTGTGTTGGAATATGGGTAAGAAGTCAGAAATATCCGTAACAGATGTAACCGACGAAATTTTTTGTAAGAATGTTTTCTTAAAAAAAATAGACAAATTTCTGTTAAATGCATTGATTATTTTTATCTAATAATGCGAATAGCCTTTAGCATATATTGCTGTTGTAAACGTAATATAAATGTTGGATATTGTTATATCTACAGCTGCTATTTTTGCAAAAAGATATTGGCATCTCACTCTCACCCTTTCACTGTCGAAACTGTCAAATGTAGCGGTCCAATAGCTTCATGCCTCGCACTTCTCGCCTATGGAACTCCCGCCCCTTTTCCTGGTTTCCTGATAGCTATAATCTCCAACTATTCAAATGTAATGTCAATAAACATCCCCAGTTGCCTTGATCTATCCACTATTCTTCTCCTCATCCTTTCCTCTATCACTCTTCTTTGCTCTCGCTCCAACTCTCTAACCCCTTGCGCGCTAGTGGCTTCCCGCCTTGCTTGGGGTGAAACGCTTAAAAAAAATTAGAAAAAATACTCAATAAGCTTAATAGATAAAAAATGTCTATTTTTTTTAAATAGTGCTATTAATACTACTACTACTAATAATAATAATAGTCTGACGGTGATAAAACGTTCAAAGACCGGTTGTCATACGATCATCGAAGTTAAACAACGTCGAGAATGGTCAGTACCTACATGGGTGACTGCTTAGGAATACCAGCTGCTGTAAGCTTGGATATGCTGTTGGTGTAATACGTAGCGGCCAGGAGTTGAAAAATTTCGGCGTATTTGGTTCGTGATTTTAGGTTTCAGCAGTGTTTTGAGAGTGTTGTGTTCTTTGCATATTTTTATGGTTCAATGATGTCTTGTGTGAGTCGGTTTTTCTGTTTCCACGCACCTTCTATGTTTTTTTTTTTTTTTTTTGGGGGGGGGGATCTCATGCAAGCGTCGTCACATAATGTGTGGATTCAAAGCTCAAGATTATTATAGATATAATATAGTATTGGGGTATAAATTCAAAATATAGTGTGTTGGTAGATGGATAAAAATAATAAACTTAGTTGTTAATAGTAAGTTTAACCCTTTGAGCCCTGCGTCTCTGAACAATTCTAACCCTTCTGCCTCCTGAGCTCCTGAGTGAAAATTCACAAATAATTAGTATGTAATGTTTCATGGTAGATATAAAAATAGTTACAAGTGTTTACCCACCGTTCAACCAGTGGCTGGGTATTAAGTCATTTTCTCTACCACTGTTCAACCGATAAAATGGTGGTCATGGCTCAAAGGGAAAATAAAGATATTCATACATTAATTTACAAGATTATTAACGGTTTTTAACCTAGCGTTTCCTTTTTTTATTTCGTTTAATTTTTTTTATTATTGTTTATTTTTTCTATTTTTTCCTTAAACGCTTTTTATTTGTTTCTTTTTTGCCTATTGCAATAATTTTACGTTGACTTTTTATTTGGTAACTACCAAAAGTATTTTTATTCCGTAACAGTTTTGCAATAATTTTATTCGTTGACAGTTCAATATATATTAACGGATCAATATCCCTATTATAATTTACTATTAATAACTAAGATTATTTTTCGATATCCATCTACCAACACTTTAAATTTTTGTATTTAAATCCTAATACTATATTATATTTATAATAATCTTGAATTTTGAGTCCACACACCATGTAGCGTCGCTCGCATGAGACCCAAAATAAAAAATAAAAAACGTATTCGTAATTTTTTTCGTACCTAATGATTGACACAGCTATGAAACTCGGAGTGGTACTGTAAACGTAGGTATATGTAGCTATATATATATATATATATATATATATATATATATATATATATATAATATATGATCAAATACATTAATACACTAATACACTAATATCTATATATATATATATATATATATATATATATATATGAGAGATATTAGTGTATTAGTGAGCACACGTATGATATATATATATATATATATATATATATATATATATATATATATATGAGGGGTGAGTGTATTAGTGAGCACACGTGTTTGATTAGGTATCTCGGTATATTTAAAACAGTGAAATTAACATCTACTGGCCAAGGTCATCGGAAGTTTTATAAATGAATATGTACCTCTCGACAGGAATCGAAACTTCATTAACTTTTTTTCTAGGAAACTATCTTTTAGCTAGATATGGGGTTACCATTTTGGTCACAGAGGTTCTTACAGCAAAGCAAAATACAAATATCCACTCGTTAGGATATTCCCAAGTCTATATTTGTTAACTTAATTTTCGTACCTAAAACGTAACCGTAAAAAGTAATTTGTGCAATTAACGATATTTTACAAGCCGTTAATATCTCTTATTACTATAAACGTTATTTCAGTGTTTGTATGGTCATCCTGATTTTCTTACAGACAGTGAAGTTAATGTTGTGGCCAATCATCCAAAGGCTTGTTTACGAAAATGTACCCCCGGTAGGAATTGAACACGCATTCGTTTTTTTTTTCCGAGGAAACTAACTTGGCTAGGCATGCTTTTAGCGTTTCTGTCACGGAGGTCTTTACAACAAAGTAGTTTCCTAGAAAAAAAGGGAAGACACGTTCAATATTTAGCGTAGAGTAACCCCAAAGGAAAATTTGATATTTTCATTGAAATCATTTTTTTTTTACATCCCCAGTTGTAATTTATTAACTAACTTTTAAAAAAATAACTCTTTAAAAATTTACAATAGTTGAAAACTTCCTTTCTGTCGCCAGAGAACAGTTTCTTCTTAGTCGAGGCAAATCTATATTCTAGATATGGAATTCTTAAGCATGCAAGCACTATCTCGAGATATTGACGCAACACCATTATTCCACTCTTGTAACGACTCATACTTTTCTGTGCGAGTAAATTCTACAAAACTCACGTGAAATTAATTGTTCTCTGGTATCTTTCCCCAACCCTTCCCAATTTTCCCCTGATCGTCTTTTTTTCTATATCCCAATATCCACCCCCTCTACCGACACCCACACCGCCCTTTAATTTCCAGCTTTCCCATGATTCCTCAGTACCAACAGCGTTCTTTTTGGTTTTTCACCTAAAACGGCACGTAATGATTGAAACGAATTTTTTTGTTTAATTCTTCTTTTTAGGCCATTTTTTTATTTTTATTTTAGTTTTAGTGCATTCTAATCATTATAGTAAAATATGGGACTTTATTGAAAGGAACGTTTGATTGTTTCATGTTTTTTTTTGTTGATTTTTTTTCTTTTTCTTTATATTTTGTTTTTTTTTTCTTTTATTTTATTTTTTATTTTTTTAGTTTTTTTGCAATTTCATTTCCTCCTTGTCCGATGAAATCTAGAAGAAAAGGAATGGAAAAATGCTGGTTTGAAGAAGAAGAAGAAGAAGAAGAAGAAGAAGAAGAAGACGCAGAAGAAGAATAAGAAGAAGAAGAAGAAGAAGAAGAAGCGAATTAATGATAGAAGATAAACGAAATGGATGATGATGATGATGATGAATTATAAATGAAGAAGAAGAAAATAATATTAGTCACAGCGACGAATAGAATAAGTAGAAGAAGAAAAAAGATGAAGACGAAGAAACGATTTAATGATAAAAGATAAACGAAATGGATGATGATGATGATGATGATGATGATGAATTATAAATGAAGAAGAAGAAAATATTAGTAACAGCGGCGAATAGAAGAAGAAGAAGAAGAAAGGAGGAGGAAGTGGTCCAGGAAGGAGATGAGGCAGAAGAATGAGGAATAGATGATCATTACTAGGGAAAATATATTTAAAAAAAAAAGAAGAAATATACAAAAACAAGTAAATTTTACAGAATCAACATATAATAATAAGAAAAATCAAGAAATTCAAATTGAAAAAGAAAGAGAAGAGAAAGAGAAAGAGAAAGAATTCCATCAGAAATTAATCACCGACAGCTTTTTGGCCTACACGACCACCGTCCATGAGAGAATCTGGCAAGGATTTTAGTTGCATGCCGTCATTTGGTTGGCGCTGAAAAGGCAACTTAATTTCCCGCCTAAATGTGACTATTATTGGCGCGAAAATGAAAGGGGCGGGAATGGCGATTTTAGATGGGGAAACAATAACGAGCAAATTTCGAATCATGCTTTCGTCAGACAATAATAAAGAACAGACATAGGAGGATGGAAGAGTTAGCCAACTGGGGGGGGGAGTAATGTTGGACTGCATCGAAAAATGAAAAACAAAGGCAAAAATTGGTGAAAAGAACGTGGGGGTGGATTTTAAATGCATGAGAAGGGTATAGTGTTAAGGTTAATATGAGCACATAGAGTGTTTCTACTTTGGAGTGTGCGTCCAAAAAAGTGTGGGAAGGGAATAAGAGAGAAGTGAGATAAAAAGAGAGAATCTAGTATGCACACATGAGTATTAAAAGAAACGCACTGTCTGTGTGTGTGTTTGCGCGCGCGCACGCGTGTGTGTGTGAATTTGAACGGTGCTCCAATAATTGTTATTCAAATATAGTTATCTTTGATTTGTTAGCAGACTCAGTGACACAATGATGACCGCGTTAGGCTACAGGGAGATAACTCTTACTAGAATTAACTCACGAAATACAGCATAGTCACATTTGTGGGACCGGTGATATCTTTCGTCAAAGAAAAACTATATATACTCAGTACAGGATCATACACACACGTACACACACACATAAATGCAAACATTTACGCATATATATATATATATATATATATATATATATATATATACAATGTAACCCGGATATAAGAGACTTGTCGGGACCGGAGAAGAAGTCTCTTATATCCGGGTTTCTCTTATATCCGGGTTTGGTCGATTATATATACATTAACACAGGCTCTAATTTGGGACCAGAGAAAATCTCTTATATCCGAGTTTCTCTTATATCCGGGTCTCTTATATCCGGGTTATTTATTATATATATATATATATATATATATATATATCACAGGTTATCGATCCGTTGGTAAATAATCCGGTTGGATCCTAGTAATATTAATTATTAAAACTGATCCACAGAGAGCTTGTTTTTTGGGGGTTTTTTTTAACACAGCACATGTATTTTTACAGTAAAATCAAAAATTACCTCAACATAGGTATAGTCTATTTCAAAACCGTTCTTTATACGGCTATCATCAGCCTCTAAATGCTTGTCTCGGAACATTGTTCTAAATTTATTTTTAAAGTCAAGGACAAGTGCATATCCACTAAGGTAGCATACCAGGCAACCATTACCACTAAAGAAAATACGTCAAACCATAATATTTACAACGGCATTTCTGAATTTAAAAAGAGAATCAATACACACAGACACTCATTCACCAATCCAAAATTAAAACAGCAAACAGCCCTTTCGAAAAAAAAATTGGGAATTGAAGGAAAAGGATCTGAATCCTCAAATAAAGGGGAGCATTCTAGCTTTCGCGAACACCCACAATAGTTTTAAGGGTAGGTGCAAGCTATGTTTAGAAGAAAAAATCAGGATAATAAAATATAAAGATCAATGCAAACTGTTAAATCAACGGAGAGAACTAATCACGAAATGTAGACATAGAAATAAATTCCAAATTACATAAGAAGATATGTGCATATATGTGGGGGTGTATGTGGCATTATATGTATGAATATGTAAATGTACACATATATGTATGTATGAAGATATATACGCATATAAGTGTGTTGGACAGCATGAGTTATTCCATTGGTTGCTCTGGTATTACCCACAATCTATAAATTTATAACTCAACTAATTTACATTAATCTTAACGGACTTAAGTTTAAATCCCCCATCGCTTAGTAGTACAAAAATATTTACTGTGAATCACAGAAAAAACACTCCGGAGCCTTGATAAGAAACATCACATAGTAAGAACTGATATTAAACTGCAAACAAAAATCCTGGCCATAAATAGACTCCAAACCCAGACTGCTTCCACCAAGATAAGATACAATCTACCAATCGCTAACACAAACCCACTCTCATTAACAAGGCGCCTACTAGAGGAGGATAAACTTTGAAAATAAATGCTCCGAGATAAGCACTTAGTGGCTGGTGATAGCCGCGGGGAGAAAAGTTTGAAATATACTATACCTAAGTTGAGGTAATTTTTTGTTTTTTTGCTGCTTATATATATATATATATATATATATATAATGACCTTTATATGAAAAATAATGTTTTATTTACAAAAATTACTAAGAAACATGTCACTGAAAGTATTGTCCATCGCTAGCCACTACTTTTTCCCATCTTTCTGGTATGTTATGGTCCAATATCCTCGCACCACAGTTATGGTCCAAGGTTAGAACCAAGGAAGAACAACATGAACACAAGAGTAGAATAGCAAATATATATTACAACAGAAATATAGTACAAGAAGTTGAAGGTATTAGTAATGACTGTCCGTCTGGTTTAGAGTGAACTAATATTGTCTCCACTCGTTACACCATTCATTCGGTATCTAGCCACCCCCCCACCACCACCACGAGGGTTGCATGTGGCACAAGGCCGAGTTTAACGTGGGTTTCCCGAGCCTGTAGGCTCGGCCAAAAATATACCCTTTGAACCCGCCTAGACGGGTTCAGGGCCTGTCTACATCCCCGGACAAAACCCTGCCCTTCGGCAAAGCTTCGTCCAGGTTCCTCTCTGCCAAAGCAGAAAGTTCAACAGTCATGACCTGGTGCTGGTTACACCATTCATTTATTATACCTCTTGAGAGGCGCAGTATTTATAATGTCAGGAAGAGTCCATTATCGTTATAGGTAAGTTCCCATAACATGGCAGTATTTGAATTCCACGTTCGAAAAACGACACGTCTTTTGAGCTTAACCACGAGTCTACCCATTTTTTGTTGTCTTCATAAGAATGTAAGTGCTGCTCAGCCAGGCCATGTGCCATCGATAGGAACAAGGGATAATCGGACGGGGCAATGTCTGGTGAATACGGCGTGTCGGGTAGGATTTCCCATTTAAACATTTCCAAGTTAGTTTCTACCCGTTTCGCAACATGTGGCCTAGCGTTGTCATGTTGCAAAATGATTTTGTTGTGTCTCTGTTCGTATAACGGCCGTTTTTTCTTCAATGCACAGCTCAAACGCGTCAGTTGTAGTCGATAGTGATCTCCCGTGATAGTTTCAGTCGGTTTGTGTTATACCTGACGTACCTATTCTATTATTAATAGACTCTCCCACACATAATAAGTAGTAGTAGTAGTAGCAGTCGCCAGGGGGCTCAGAGTGAGTTGGTGAGTCAGTCGATGTCGGACCTTAAAGTATCAACAACCATAACTAGATTGCTGCGTCATTAACTCTTATTTCAAGTTCCTAACGTTTTGTACGTCGAACCTAATTTAGGACGACTTATTGAAATACAAGCCTCCATTGTGAAAACTACTCTACAACAGTTTGAGAAGCTCATAATAAGCTCCACCCAGCTGATTCCATCAAATGCAAAGCAGAAGCTTCGAACCATGGAAATTTGACTTTGCCGCCGATGTTGATGCATGGCCGGGCTTATCCCACGATCTTCTACGCTTACAATCATTACTTGGATTAACATATTTTTATAATATTTATATGCCAGATATGTTAAAATTGCGAGCACCTCTGAATAATTTACTTAAGAAGGTTGCGAAATGGAATTGGTCAGGGGTGTCAAAAGGCTTTTGAACGAATTAAAATCTACTAACTACAGTGTTATCGCTGACACATTATGACCCACATTTTTTTAAGCATTCAACCCAAAGCAAGGCGGGAAGCTACTAGCACGCAAGGGGTTACAGAGAATTGGAGCGAGAGCAAAGAGGAGTGATAGGGGAAAGGATGAAGATAAGGTTATGGGGATAGATCAGGGCATCTGGAGACGTCGATTGACATTACATTTGAATAGTTGGAGATTATAGCTATCAGGAAACCAGGAAAAGGGGCGGGAGTTCCATAGGCGAGAAGTGCGAGGCATGAAGCTACTGGACCGCTACATTTGACAGTTTCGACAGTGAAAGGGTGAGAGTGAGATGCGAATATCTTTTTGCAAAAATAGCAGCTGTAGATATAACAATATCCAACATTTATATTATGTTTACAACAGCAATATAAACAAACAAGAAATGGGGAGGGAGTTCCACAGGCAAGAAGTGCGAGACATGAAGCTATTGGAGTAAAAGAGACGGCTACATTTATCAGTTTCGACAGTGAGAGGTTGAGAGCGAGATGCCAGCCTAGTTGAACGCTTAAATTCATGAAGTCTGGGAACCAGCGAAAGCAGCTCATCTGAGCAGTTACCATGAAAGTATTTGTAAAAAAGAGAGAGGGAGGCAACAGCACGTGAGAGAGTGGTTGCAGACGACATGCCAGACCAGGGCTAATTACATTGCATATTCGTCTTTGGATTTTATCAAGGACCTTGAGACAAATAGAAGGGGCTCCAGATCATATATGGCAGCAATACTCTATGCAAGGGCGAATAGTTGATGGTTGATTTCGCCAGATAATACTAGCGTAAGAGTGGTAATTAGTTATAAATTCGAAGACGGTACCGTGAAAGCTGACGCCCACGCTTCAAGAAGTTTGACAAATACGAGAAAAAAAGCTACAGTCAAATTGAAAAGGAAGCGCTTGCTTTCATTTTTGGTGTAAAGAAATTTCACAGGATTATATTAGGAAGAAAATTCATACTGCAAACTGTTCATAGTCCATTATTAAGTCTGTTCGATTCTAAGAAATGGATTCCTATGCATAGTGCAGACGACAGCGTTGGGTTAGTATTTTATTGAACTATGATTTCCTGACGGAATTTCTATCGTCGAAAACATTGGGACAAACAGATGGCTTGTCCAGATTGATATTGAAATGTAAAGAAGATTTTGAAGATACTGTAATTACTCCACTTGAATCTGAAAGCGAAATTAAAATCCTGGTCTGTGACACTATTAAAGAATTACCGGCCACGATAGACGATATGAAAATTCATTCTCAAAAGGATACGTTTATTTAAAAAAATAAAATAAAAAAAACTATGTATAGCGTTAAGCTGAAAGGGAATAAAACTAAAATTAAACCTAGTAACAATAATATAGCATTTTCTATTTGTGTTGGAGTACTTTTATACGTGGAAAGAGTAGTAATTCTGTTATTACTACAAAAATGGTTTTTGAAACAATTCCACGTTGGAGATCCGGGAATAGTGAGGATGAAGTTCTTGATGAGAAGCTACGTTTATTGACATAATTTGGACAAAGATATTCGAAATGAAGTTAGAAAATATAATGGTTGTAATTCAGCAACAAAATGACCACTTAGTTATGAGGCCTGGCGGAGCACTAATAAACTATGGGCAAGACTAGATAAACAGCACATACTATTTAATTGTGACCGACAGCTTCACAAAATGGCCCGAGATATTAAAGTGTAAAACGACCTATTACCGCAATAACGATTAAATTCTTACGTGAACTTTTTCCAAGGTTTGAAGGACCTGACAGTGTGGTATTCAATAAGTGAACTCAATTTACCTCCAGTGAGTTTTAAAATTTCTGCAAAAACTATGAGGTTGAATTCCTGACAACGCTGATTTATCATCCGAGGTCGAATGAAGAAACTGAGCGGCTTGTTTTTATACATTTAAAAGGGCATTAAGAAGATATAAAGTCTTGGAAGCTAAAGAAATGGCAGTACAATAAGTGTATATGAAATGATATAAAATGCAATCGTCACCGCGAAAATGCCACCTGCAGATTTCATATTTGCTTGGAATGTTAGATCCATTTTAGACAACTTACAGTCGGAGAATAAAAAGAAAATTCGACAATTCTACCAGATCATTTAAGATTCGAGATTAAGTCTTCTTTAAAAGTTTAAAGGCCGGTAAGAAAAATTGGCAAGAAGCAAAAAATATTCAACGCCTTGCTAGTATGATGTACATTGTTGAAGGTGGACGATTTCAACATAGAAGGCATATAAATCAATTGTCGTCCAGATATGCACAGAATAAGAAACCAGAACCATTTAATTTACCGATAGAGATATTTTAAAATGCCTCTGAAGTAACTATTCTTAAAACTAATATGAAAATACAACGCTACTGACTGAGAATTTGGAAGTAGACCCATGCAGGAAAAAGTATTGATTAAAGAAAGTGCATATCTAAAAAAAGGGATGTGTTGTGGTGATGGACACACTTTTCCAGAATATGACTTGGACTCGTCGAAATAGCATATATACTGAGGCTGAGAAACGCCAACAGATAACTGGTCTTATATTCTTACTATAGAATTCAGTAAGACTACGTCGGCTCCAAGTGACACCATATTTCATGATTGTATCATATTCATTCAATGGAATGAAGGCATAATACAAAAGATACGGATACAGGAAATGCTCTTGAGTACCCTCCATGTGGTACTATGAGATAATCCCAGCAGCCTCGAACCCATTAGCATTCGCGCGGCGTTATGGGAAAATCATAACTGCCTGCTCACGATATGACTATCCTGCCATTGTTAAACGGAACTCTTCTCAGATAAGTCACTAAATCACACGACAGACTAGCCACAAATGTACACGAATGGCAAATGTAACCTAATCTAAATGGCAACAGGGCATCGTCTACCGTAAACTTTCCTTAAACCTAAAAACGAATTTGCGGACATATGAATATATGAACATTTGTACATGTGTTTGATTGAGGAACCCGCTCCTTAAGTTTGTATATGTATTTTTGATAGCTCTATATATATATATATATATATATATATATATATATATATATATATATATATATATGCTGCACTATATTACTGAACATGGCGAAAAGTTTGTAACCAGTGCAAGAGAAGGAATCTACTGTGAGTAAAGAAAACGCACGCAGCCACTTGACTCAGTATTTTCCAATATATATATATATATATATATTTATATATATATATATATATATACATATATGTGTTTGTGATATCATATTTACACACACACATATATATATATATATATATATATATATATATATATATATATATATATATATATATATATATATATATATATATATATATATCCAGTGTGCGGGATATGTATATGTATATAAAGTGTGCGATGGATACATTGTCGTATAAATTACTCTAAAAGGAAAATAACACTGACATCTAATTTTTGCAGATATATTTAGCAAAATTACACAAAAAATACCTTGAAATACTAAAGAGACCATTTTATTAAATAAAATCGCTATTGGCTTCAACCACGACTTTCAAAGGACTTTGGAATCTCCTGCAACTCATCTGGCTGGTCTCCTTGATTAATTTGGTGAATGTTGCTATAATCCCTGCCTTCAGTTAATCTTTGATGTTATATGGAGTTTTGTTGGTCTCCCAAGTAACTTCGCTCCACGCATAATAATCAAGTTGCAGTCTGTGGAGTTAGGTGACCAGATGTAAGAAGTGATGTAGTCTCCGAAATTGTCTGAAAGCCATGACTGTGTTCTCCTGCTTGTGTGGCATGATGCAGAGCCCAGCACTACCTCCTCAAAGCACTTAATGTAGGACTCCTTGCCGAGTCACTAACAAATTTGAATAAGTTGGGAGTTATTTTCTTATCAGAACGATTTTTTCGAGCTACCGTACCTTTGTAATTACCATTAGACATCCAACATTTTCTGAATACTCTGCACTATCCATGGATTGACAGCCAGACTCTCTGAAATGTTAGTATTGGAGCTTTCAACACGAACGTCAAGCATTACAGCATGCCGTTTCCAAATTTCTGGCGGAGTGAATTGCGTCATGTGTGCTCTTTTTCTCACAGACAGTGCCCAACTCTCCCTGCTATACTGTGCAGTCGACAAAATAAAAAAGCAAAACGCATGCGCGGAATTAAAAATATAGAATTGTGACAATTTACCCATCGCATCATATATATATATATATATATATATATATATATATATCAGTTACGAAAAACTTGGTAATCCGTATGGGTAGTCCCAAGGAGGATGAAATCCTGAGAGCTCAATGTAAATTCAGAGCTAATAATTTAAAGAAAAACAGACCACTTTAAGACTCCATTGTAATAGTTTATTTCACCAGATAGTGAAATAAACTATTACAATGGTCTTTAAAGTGTTTTATAAAATATATATATATATTTATATATATATATATATATATATAGATAAATATAAGCAACTATATATTTGGTATATACGGAATGAATTCCAATAACCAACAATTACTATTCTTAAAAGAGTGCTCAATACAAAGTAGAGCAGATATAATTATTATTTATAAAAAAATTATAACATATGTTATAAAATCACTACAAAAATAGCAAAATGGCTATTTTTGTAGTGATTTTATAACATACTTATGTTATAATTTTTTATAAGTAATAATATATATATATATATATATATATATATATATATATATATATATATTCATTTAACATACACACACACATATATACACACGCGCACACACATATATATTGGCACATTTATTCGAACAAATAATATAATCTCAACTGATGATTCGCATCCTGTATATATATATATATATATATATATATATATATATATATATATATATATATATATGTTAAAAATACTTTTCGAAACTTTGGGTGTGAATTCCTCACACTAAACAAGGACAAATGATCACATAAACATTTGTCCGCAAATCCTTTGTTTTTGTCCTTGTTTTCCTGGGAGGAACCCACCCCTGTAAAGTCTTGCCTAATTCGTGGGGTACGTTGCTATATAGACTACTAATGTCAAAAGTTGCCATAACTGTTCCCGGATCTACTTTTTGTGGTATGGAACTAAGGAAGTGAATATCGTCTTTGATGTAGCTCTTAATGTGCTTAGTAAATGGTTACATTAATGAGTTTGCTAGTTGGACAGGTTCCGAAAAACTAGCCCTAAAGAACTACATAAAACTCTAAAAAAATGAGTCTACCCCACAACACTAATAAACAAATGTTTTGAACTCGCAAAAAAAACTCCTTTAGACGAACTGCGAAATCCAAAGAAACGTAACGTCGAACAAACTCTAGCATATTTTTCAACATACAACAAGAACAATACAGAACTATTTACAGAAATTACATAAAATCTAGACCTACTCAGCAAGAATGACAAACTGAAAAATATCCTAAAAACAACCAAAATAATTAAAAGCAAACGTCAATCTAAAAACCTAGAACACATATTAGCCTCATCCAAATTTAACCAACACATAATACAGAGAGTCACAAAATGCAACAAAAAAAGTTGTGGAGTTTGTGATATCATAAAAGAAGGAAACTCCTACAATTTTGAAAACCCCAAAACGACATTCATAAACTTAAACTGCAACTCCAAAAATGTGATTTCTGTACTTAAATGCACAAAATTCAAGAAACCATATATAGGTATCAGCCAACAACTGGACAACGGGGTCTCCCTACACAAAAGCAATATAAAATTACCAGACAACAGAAAACTTTTTGTATCACAACACATCTATAAATTTAACCTGGGTGAATTTAAAATTATGTCAATATACCAAACAGATAATTATTCTTACCTAAAAATACAAGAAAAAAACTTCATAAACAAATTTAAACCAGCACTAAATAGATTATAACTCCACACGCGAAAGCACACAACATGCACACATAATGGCCAAATACAGTGGTCAAACCACTCACATCCATGCACATACACTCACACGCGGGTATATGTGGAGGACGAATATGTATACACATATTGGCAAAAACAATAGACTGCTCACAGGCACGCGCGCAAACGCTACACAACATAGGAAGTGTGTGTGTGTGTATGTATATATAGATGTATACGTGTGTGTATGTATGTGTATACTAATTCCTTATAATAACACAGTGCGTGTGTGTAGAGAGAGGGAGTGCGTATCTACATGCGCGTACTGGTATATATATACACACATTCTGACAAAAGCAAAACTGCTCATGCACGCACGCATACCCTACACAACATAGGAAGTGTGTGTATCTGTCTTTGTGTGTATGTGTGTATATGTGTGTGTGTATGTGTACATATGTGTATACTAATTCATTATAATAAACATATATATATATATATATATATATATATATATATATATATATATATATATATATATGGAGAGGGAATATACGTATGCGTACGCATGCTGACAAAAACGCAAAAACTAGAAATAGATCTAAGAACACACAGGGGTCATTAAAAGATAATATAGATATCTTTCTCAACCTTTCCCAGACCAGTCTTAATTGTTTTATTACCCTTCACTCAGAATTCTTTCACTGCCAGTTCAAGAAAGACATTTGGGTCACTAACACACAAAAAAGTGAATGTTTAATATCGAGAATATTTAACATCAAAAACATAAGAAAAATTAATTACTTTTAATAATATGTGGAAATATCTACACTTTGCCCGATGAAGGTCACGAGACCGGAAATCCGTGTAGCAAAATTATGGAAAATTAAGCATAATATATTTTATTTAAAAATTCACATTACAACCAAAAACGTTTGCGGTTTCTCTCTTCTTTTTATTATATATATATATATATATATGTGTGTGTGTGTGTGTGTGTGTGTGTGTGTGTGTGTGCTACATGAATCATTCACACAAAAAGTAGATTAGTAAAGTTAACGATATAAATGGCGAAAAACATCTTCGCAAACAAATTTATTAAAGTTGCATTAACCCACAAGCCTCTCGATGAATCCTTGTTTTTAATAACTTCAAGTTGTATAAGGTCTTTTTTTTATTATGGAAATTATTTTTGTTTTTTGTTGTTGTTTTTTTTAGTAGATCCAGGTAATAGCGGACACAAAAATGAAATGCGAATCGAAATATGTTTTTGTTTTTTTAGAAATGTGTTATTGTTAACGGATAAGAACTTATGGAGCGTTCAGTCGCAACGCTAAGGTTGAATTTTTTGAAAATTTAAGAAGTTATTAAAAACAAGGATCATAACATTCATCGAGTGGTTCGTAGGTTAATGTAACTTTAATAAATTTATTTGCGAAGATGTTTTTCGCCATTTATATAATTAACTTTATTAATCTACTTTTTGTGTGAATGATTCATGTAATATAAATTGAACTGCTACCACATATATATATATATATATATATATATATATATACTGGTCAAGTATACACTATTGCTATGGTGATGGTGAAAAACGTATCATAATAATGATAACTTCAAAGCTGCTACGGCTGATGATAATGAAGACTGTAGCATAATTATTAATAATTATAAATCATAACCAGAATTCAATTATCGCAATGTTGTTTATGCCAATAGGAAAGTGATAAAAATTATGTTAATGGTGATATTCAACAAGGGTTACAAAGATGATGAGCTTAATGAGGATAAGAACAAACACGAGGACTGATCCCTTATTAAACTTTATATAAGCAACATTTTATACATATCAAAATTCAATTCTCATCGTAAAACTTCATTAATTCCTGCTCAGTGGTAATCCCTTTTCTTCACAATTAATTCGTGTCTTAAAATTATTTTTAATGCTTTTATAGAGCAAAATCATGATCAATGCATGTGGATGTGTTTGAAATACCTCCAACGTATTCTTTCCAGGAATACCTCCAACGTATAATTTCCAGGAATACCTCCAACGTATACTTTCCAGAAATACCTTTCTTATCTACTCACCAGAAAAGCTTCCCACATATACTTCCCAGGAATACTGCCCACGTGCACTTCCCAGAAATACCCGCAAGGCATACTTCCTAGAAATACCTCCCACGTATAATTCTTTAAAATTTCCTCCCGTATATACTTCCCAGTAATACCTCCCATGTATACTTTCCAAAAATAGCTCGATCGTATACTTCCCAGAAATGTCTCGCACATATACTTTCCAGAAATAGCACCCACGTATACTTCCAAGAAATACCTCCCATGTATACTTTTCAGAAATACCTCCCTCATACACTTTCCAGAAATACCCCCACATATACTTCCCAGAAATACCACCTACGTATACTTCCAAGAAATACCTCCCGCATATACTTTCCAGAAATATCACCCAAGTATACTTCCCAGAAATACCACCCACGTATACTTCCAAGAAATACCTCCCACATATACTTTCCAGAAATGCCACCCATGTATACTTCCCAGAAATACTTCCTACATATACTTTCCAGAAATACCACCCACGTATACTTCCAAGAAATACCTCCCACATATACTTTCCAGAAATACCACCCACGTATACTTCACAGAAATACCTCCCATGTATACTTTTCAGAAATACCACCCACGTATACTTCCCAGAAATACCTCCCACATCTACTTTCCAAAAATACCACCTAAGTATACTTCCCAGAAATACCACCCAAGTATACTTCCAAGAAATACCTCCCACATATACTTTCCAGAAATACCACCCACGTATACTTTCCAGAAATACCTCACACATATACTTTCCAAAAATACCACCCAAGTATACTTCCCAGAAATACCACCCACGTATACTTCCCAGAAATACCTCCATGTATACTTTTCAGAAATACCTCCCACATATACTTTCCAAAAATACCACCCAAGTATACTTCCCAGAAATACCACCCACGTATACTTCCCAGAAATACCTCCCACATATACTTTCCAGAAATACCTCCTACAAAAGACATTAGTAACAATGATGTCTTCATGTAACTCATGTCTTACAGTTATGTGCGTGGTATTTCTGGGTGGTATATGTAGGATATACAACTAACATCACTATTCTACCCGGAACAGTAGCATTCATTCCGAACTACTGACAATCTGTTTTATTTTCCTGATTTGACAATAATAATAATATTTTCCTCTCAAAGAAAGAATTTTTGTCGAGATATCTGATGCTGAGTTAGGGAAGGAGATCACATTCTGTCCTTCCTCAAGAGTATTAAAAGCAAAATTAACATAAACAACCAAAGCCTAATGTGTTCCATAACTTGTTAGAGTCATAGTGTTATGGGACAAGTACTGCAGCCATGGCAGAAATAATGTGTCTAGGGCAAGCTCATCACTCTTCAGGCTAGTTTTGAATTCAGAGTTTACCTTCTCTTTGACTGGATGCAACATCAAGGCTAGAGATTCCGATCAGCGCAACTATTTAGCCCATAGATGAGCGGGAAAAGAGTAAGTGATATGTTTCTGAAGGGGCGGAAGGGAATACAGCGAACATGACCGAAAATCAATCTCAGATCCTCAGTTTTGTTTTCGGTGTCGATGACCGTTAAATTATTCGTACGTGCATCTGGATGAATTAATCAATGAATATTACTACGTGTTGCCTAGATATATAACTTTCCGAATTATAGGTGCGTACTTTACGCCGAGATGGGCTGTATACGGGGGTGGGGGGTAGAAATACGATGCGAAACGGCCTTCTTTCATCCAGTCACACTCACTTTCACTCACGAACATAGGCACACCCAAGCACGCATCCTCCCTAACACGTCGCAGTCTCTTTTTGAACATTTTCATCATCACACTCTCACTACACATACGAGCTCTCTATTCATTCTCTCCGTGCTCACTCTCTCTCCCCCACTCTCTCTCTCTCTCTCTCTCTCACACACACACACACACTTGATCTTAACAGTGTAATAATAAATAAAATCTGTTTCTATGCGTAACGTACGCGCGGTACTAATCTGTCTATAAATTTAAACAAGCCTCCCGAGTACAGATTTCTCTACGTTACATCTAAAGCAACCGAAACATCACTGGGTAATGTGGAAAAATATCATTAATAAAGGTAAATTGAAACTATTTACCCAATATCTGAGCGAGTCCCTTGTTATGTGCAGCTGACTACATCCCAGCTCTTTTCAAGTAATAGACTGCATTTGCCGCAACTATTAGTCAATTTCTACAGATACAGATTTTCATATTCTTGTCTTCAAAGCCACGTAAGATTCGAGCAAAGGACAACCTTATTTACTAAACGTTACAATAAATCGTTAGACCCTCAGCATTTCTCTTGCTATTAGTCAATTTCAACAAATGAGGCTTTTCGTATCCCTGTCTTAAAAAGTCTTGTAAGAGTCGACAAAAGGACAGCCTTGTTTGCAAAACGTTGTAAATCCTTAAGACCTCATTATTTTTCACGCTATTTCGCCAAGTGTAGATTTTCGCATCTTTGTCCTAAAATACCTCGTAATAGTCGACGAAAAGACAGCCTTGGTTACAAAACGTTATAAATCATTAAACCTCGAAATTATTCTCGCAATTTCTCCAGGAATGGATGTTCCTATCCTTGTCTTAAAAAAAAAACTCTTAAGAGTCGGATAAAGACGAGCCTTGCTTATGAAACGTTATAAATCATTAAAACCTATCATTTTTCTCGCAATTTCTCCAAGTGTAGATTTTCGTATCATTCTCTTAAACAAACCTCGTAAGAGTCGACGAAAGGACAGCCTTGGTTACTGTTGTGGATTCCGAGATGAAATCCGGTCTCAAATGAATGACAAACGCAGGAATGAAATATAGCAAATAAATGTATTGACGTAATAATACAATTGGTAATACGGTTAGTAGATCCAGAAATGCGTTTAGTAGCAATAATAATATATATACAGTCTGGGAAATTCAGTATCGAAGTATGACTTTCTTCTGAGTCTACATGCAACTGTGACTCCTACAAAGCGGTTACCTCACACTCTCACTCTCTCACTCTCTCACTGTATCACTCCCGGGTATTCACGGCAGCAGTACAAGTACACATCGGGCGAGTCCACTTGTATAAAAAGTGGTGGACGCCTTAACAGTTACAAAACGTTATAATTCATTAAAACCTCATCATTTTTCTCGCTACATTTCCAAGTGTAGATTTTCAATATCCTTGTCTTAAAAAGCCTCGACAAATGGACAGCATTATTCCCTCAATTTTTCCTGGTATAGATTTTCGTATCTTTGTCTTTAAAAGCCTTGTATGAGTCGCTGAAAGGACAGCCTTGGTTACTGTTGTGGTACGATCCACCTAATTTACTTAGTGGAGTACCGACCATATAAATATGGGTGGTACCGGGAAGACGGGGGAAGGAATCAAGAGATTCAATTCAGAGACTCTGCCCGACTGCGACTAAGTCAACACATTCTCCATGAACGGTTTTACCAGGAATATACCAAAAGACTATATGTAAATATTGTGTACACTTTCTTGTTTCAATACATTTTGTTCTAAGTACATTTTGTGTTGCATTATTATTCCATGCATTAGTCAAGTTTCAACAGTTACAAAACGTTATCAATCATTAAAACCTCATCATATTCATTCAATTTCTCTAGGAATGGATTTTTCTATTCCTCGCCTTAAAAGGCCTTGTAAAAGTCGCCGAAAGGACAGCCTTGTTTGCAAAACATTATAAATCATTAAAGCCTCATCATTTTTCTTGCTATTTCTCCAGGTATGGATTTTCCTATCGTTGTTTTTAAATGCCGCGTAAGAGTCGACAGAATTACAGCCTTGTTTATAAAACGTTTTAAATCATTAAAACCTCATCATTATTCTCGTTACTTCTGCAAGTATAGATTTTCCTTTCATTGTCTTAAAAAGCCTCGTAATTGACTACCTTGTTTATTCGACGTTCAATACTCTATTTTTCGTCTGAAACGAACTTTGATTAAGATGGCAGGTGATCTCAGGTACACTCTCTTGTGGTATAAATTACCAAGTAATTATATCGTCTTTAACGATAGATCTTATAAAAGATGTTTCAATAACTTGTACCGATTTTAAATGTGAATTAAGTTTAAGCGTCTAATGATTTTTTCTTTTTTTTCTTTTTCTTTTAGATTTAGCAGCTTAAGTCTTTGGCAATTTCAACCATGGAAAGATTAATAATCAAACAACGTGTTAGAGTTATCGAAACCTATTACGCAGCCAATGTAACAATGGCTTTATTGAATGTGAAGTTCCCAGGTCGCATCATCTCTCGAAACAGCGAAGTCAATTGGCTACCACGACTTTAGATTTCTTCCTTTG
>CAHIKZ030004146.1:1955000-1990000 GCA_903632075.3 Acanthosepion pharaonis
TGTGTGGAAAACTCTCCGTAGACAACATTGAAATATTAAAAGCATCTAGTTGCAGAAAAGGTTTGAAGATATTAGAAGCAGTTCACACAAAACTTCGTTTGTACGGAGCCTAAACGCCATAGCTGTGTTTGGAAACTAAGCCAGAACTTCACCAAGAATTAAATGACGACGACAACAAAAACGCCTTTTAGACAATACACAATAAGATACAAAACGAAAATCTTTTAACAATCTTCGTTGTCGCGAAAATGAACGAATTCCCCACTTGAAAATGGTAAAAGTATCAACCGAAATCGCTCAGGAAAATACACAACATGGACAAATTTTCCACAAATTCAGTCTTCGAAAAAGGAATTGGCAATGTCAGTTCTGAAACTGTGATTAATTCATTGATCACTACGTACTACTTGTGCTGTTCTTCGTAACAGTAAGCAGTTATCAATAATGTAAGCAGTTTCAGACTTGACATTTGCATATTTTGTGATGTCAGTGAATACTCGTTGCCACTTTCGTAATGCTCGTTGCAGCAGAGTCTTTGTAATCGCAGATACAACTATAGTACGCCGTTGAACAATACTGGTGTTAGACGCCTTCGGTAACACTCCCACTAATAGTACTCGCTAGATAATACTCGATCGAAATTATAACCACCTTATAGTGATCCGTATAGAGAAAGTATAATAAATAGAGTAGAGAATAGCGGTCCGAATAGTAATAGAGGATAGACTAGAAATGACGATCATTTAGACGTCACGCGACTTCCTATATATGCGTTTCTTCTATGGTCACGGGATCCACTTAATTCAATAATGGAATCGCCTGTGTTTGCTCACTGGCGATCTATGTTCAAACTCAAGTGTCGGCAGTGACACTTTATTCCTATATAACAGTATATAAAAACAAAATATAGATAACTCTTTATGAAGTCATGAATTTGAGTCTGTATTTATATTATGAACATGACCCTCCTTCTAAAATGACAACATTTACAGTATCTTTTTGATTCTGACAACTGGGGTGGTTAGAGAAAGTTCTCATAGATACTAATCTAAAAAAAATATTTCAAAAATTTCTTACCCTAACTTTTACCAGAGGACCAGTAAATTTAAGTAGTTCCAGAAATATGTTGTAATTGAAACAAATATGTCGCGAAAGACTTCTTTTTTTTTTTTTTTTTTTTTGTAAATGAGAATAGGCGAGTGTCCGATATCTTTATAAATATAGTTTTTATTTTTTCTTCATCTGAATTGAAATTATATTTGCAGACTTCAGGTTGTGGATAAGAAGGATTTGGCAGAACACTCATATCAGACAAGACAAAGAGACAGTGTGTGTGTGTTTGTGTGTGTGTGTGTGTGTGTGTGTGTGTGTGTGTGTGTGTGTGTGTGTGTGTGTGTGTGTGTGTTCGAGAAAGAGAGAGAGAGAGGGAGAGATCGAAAATTTTATTGGCATTTACGAAGTTGTCGAAGTCTACTAACAACGTTAGATTGCATCTCCCCGCAAGGGCATAGTTTCAATTCATTTAACTTTATTCCCTCATGTAACGACTGGTATTTACCAAAACCAATTACAGACAATAAAGGGAATACTGTAGCTGAACTGGTAAACATCTCCGATTTTAACCAAATTGTTCGGTTTCGAAACTAAAAGTTGGTACACATGTACGAGGGGAAATGATCATTTCCGCTACATTCCGAATTGTCTCCTTAAAATTGTTGTTTACAAAGTGGCTAAGAAGAAGAATTCAGCATCGTGCTGCTGAAGAATTCTCAGACTGTATTTTAGATTAGTTAACGCTTATTTAACGTATGCCTTTAAAGAATATCTATGATTCCACTATATTAGTTTGCTACAAAACAATAACATTAATCTAAAATCTCTGAGTCATATTCTTAAAAAGCCTCGTCAGATCGAGGCTTTTATATGAACGCTATGTATGGCGTCCAAAACACGTTCAACTGTATACAACCGCTTTCTAAAATCTTTGATTAAAAATCCCTTTGAGAAAATGAAGATTCTTGACCATCCTTCTTCGGGCCTCTTAGAATGGTGCTAAAGAATCACAACGAAAGAACTCTACCAAATAACAGAAGTCACATCTCTTGATGATTTTCAACAACAGCAACAACTAAAATGGGTAGCACATTTAACTCGAAGAGAAAATAATGACATAATCAAGATGTTGGCATTCCACACCACTTCAAACAAAATGCTAGGAAGTAAACTTCCATCAATACTAGAAAAAGCGATAACAGTTACTGGACATGAGAAACCTATTTTTCTTTAAAAAAAAAACTGTTTTAATAGAAAGATTCAGCCAACAGTAGCACTGGCGGTTCGGTCAATGAAACCTGAATGTTTCGTTATAAGTAAACGACTAATATTACCATTTACCAGCCACGCCGAACAAAATGAAAATTACTTTGAATTTCAGAATCATTTCCATGGCTGTATAGTAATCGTATCGTCAACTCTACATACGGTTTCGAATTTAGAGTTGCCTTTTTTCTTATCTAAATTCTGTAATCGGAGCTTCATGCCTAATGCAATCTTCAGGTACTGGTCATTGTTTATAATTTGGTTAATATTTCTGGGTCTTGCAAGTTCGTGGTATTTATATATATATATATATATATATATATATATATATATATATATATATATATATATATATATATATATATATTCTATTTATAGATACAAATATTTAAGTAAATGCTCCGTTTATAATAAACAGTATTAAACAACATTACTGGCCTGAATGTCCGAGAAATTTTCATAGAAAATATTCGTTCTCCGACAGGAATCGAACCTGTATCGTATACGGAACCGTCATTTTGCCTGACATTTTTATGTTTATCTATAAAAAGAATGTATAAACATAAAAATGTCTTAAAAATAGTTGTCGGACTTTATCCATTTCATATATATATATATATATATATATATATATATATATAGAACTCATACCTAGTACAGGGTAAGAAGATAATCTAATCACGACTAGAGGGCGAAATCCGCCCTGTTATTTAACCCATAGCTGGAGGAGGAAGAAATGGATTCGTACCTTTTCCAAGGGGATTTGCACAAATATGGACGTAACAAATTCGAACGGAATTCGATCTTGACTCACCCATTTGTTGTTCCAAGCTGCTACACTAACCGCACGCTAACTACACACTATCCCCACCATACCCTCACACTATCCACAACCCACCCGCACACTCACCGCCCGCTACTAACTGAACACTATCCTCACCCTATCCACACACTAAGCGCTCTCCCAAGCACAAAATAATAATCATAATAATTTGTAAAAAGAATTCATACATTTTGTCGGTGTGGTCTAGCTCCATGTAAAATGGTTGTTTTACATATGACGTCATTTTGGACTGATTGAATTTCCAGAACTGTAAAAAAAATGCCAGGATGTAGCTAACAAAATCTTGTCTTACTCATTGGCATAACTCGAATAATGACGGAAAGAGACGTAAGTACTTGAACAAAACATGAATTCCGGACAGTTTATCCGAAATTTTGCCCCCGACGGACAACATCATATTAAAAAATTGAGAATTACAATAAAATTAATCAGATTTTATCGCTTAAAGATATTTGTTTGAATTTTGATATATATATATATATATATATATATATATATATATATATATATATATATATATATTGTTTATACGTTATTTCTATAGATACAAATATTTAAGTAAATGCTCTGTTTATAATAAACAACTACATTTACCGGTCTGAGAAATTTCATAGAAAATATGGACTCTGAAAGGAATCGAACCTGTATCCTACACGTAACCTTCATATAGCCTGACGTGCTATACCATTTAGCTCCATAGGAAGCGTCTGGTTAGCAAAGTCAAATTACTTTTTTTAAACAAATTTCCCATGATTTTTCTCAAACGCTCATATTTCCTCGAAGCGTATGTTAAGTAAGTAAATCACATCAGATATTATGAAATAGACTAAATCCAACAATTATTTTAATTATATTTTCTGTTTATACGTTATTTTTATATACCAGTAAATGTAGTTAATGTTGTTTATTATAAACAGAGCATTTACTTAATTTAATAAAAATAACGTATAAACAGAAAATATGTTAAAATAATCGTCGGTCCATTTCATAATATATGATATTATTTGTACGATGGATACAGTGTCGTCTAAATTACTCAAAAATGAAAATAACATAGACATCTAATTTTGACAGATATATTTACTAGAATTACAGAAAAATATGTTGAAATACTTTAGTATTTCAAGATATTTTTCTGTAATTCTGGTAAATTTATTCAATAAAATCGCCATATTTTTGTGTAAATCTAAATTTATTCAATAAAATCGCCCTTGGCTTCAACCACGGCATCCAGATGACTTCTGAATCTCCTGCAACTCTTTTGAACGGTCTCCTTGTATAAGTTATTGAAAGCTGCCATAATCCTTGCCTTCAATTCCTCTTTGGTGTTACAAGTAGTTTGTTGGTCTCTCTCTCTCAACTTCGCCTAAAACAATAATCAATATAGTTGCAGTCTGGAGAGTTAGGTGGCCAGATGTAAACGGTGATGTGTTCGCAGAATGTGTCTGACTACCATGACTGGGTTCTCCTGCTTGTGTGGTATGGTGCAGAGTCCTGTTTCCAAACAATGTGTCTTCCAAGAAAAACTCTCTTGACCCAGAGCAGCACTACTTCCTCAAGGCCCTCACCAACAAGTTTGGGATTTTTTTCTTATCAGAATAATCAGAGTGAGTTTTCCGATCTACCGTACATTTGTAATCACCATTAGACTCATCCAACTCTTTCCGAATCCTCTACACTGTCATCAGATTGAGACACAAACACTTCGTATTCGAGCTTCCGGGGCAAATACCAAGCAATACAGAATGTCGTTTCTCAATTTCTTGCGGAAGGAATTGCGTCATGGTGCTCTTTTTCATACAGACAGTTCCCAACAACCCCGACTATACTGTGTTGTAGACAAAATCAAAAGCAAAAAACGCGCATGTGCGAAATTAAAAATAGAAAATGGCGACAATTCACCCATTGTACCAATGTCTAAATCGCTGTGGTCGGCAGCTCGCGCCACAAGCACTAGTATACCTTTTAATTTCCTGGAAACTTCCATGTCAATGCTCTCAATACATCTGAAAGAGAAAATAGAATGTTAAAACTTTGCGCACGCTACGTAATATTCATGTGCGTCAACTTTCATTGTCAGGAACACCGGTCATGTACACCAACTATATAAAGCAATTAGTATCATAAAAAGAAAAATCAAAGAGATTCTATTTGTTCTTGGTAAGTTTCCAATTAAATGAAAAGTATAAAATATATGTGGAGAATATCGTGCCGTCAAATTGCTTTTTCAAAACACATAAATGTAAACACATAAAAATTTTGCTTGTCCGGTTATTAATAATAAAAATGACATTATTGTCTTACACCGAACGGATACAAACGGTATTTTTTACTACAAAAAAGACCCTACAGAAAAAAAGGCATATCCTTAGTTTCATTAGAAGAAACATTATTTTTACGTAAAGTCATCCTATAGACGCAATAAGTCAGTTATATGCCATGCGTGACAGGCGACCATGTATCTTTCGAAACATGACTGACGTGGCAGATTTTTTTTCTCGCAGTAGGCTGCCATTTCTTTCTGCAGTAGACCAGTTGCCACCCAAGGCTATAAAACATAGCTGAGGGGAGAAGATGAGGATTCATACCTTTCCCAATGGTATTAGCACGTAAGTGAATGTAATGGATTCTCCTGGAATTCGAACTCGTCTCTCTGATTCCTCAATCTGAGCCACTATCCATAACTCCAGCGTGACGCATACCATATTGGAGGAAACTACATCAAGTTATTTAGTCGGGTATAGCGAATAGGTATATACTGGGTGTCCAAAAAAATGTACTCATTTTTTTAGAATTCCTATATCTTCTTGATTTGTTGTCTTTTTTTTCATATTCACAGCACCATAATAATGGCAGGAATACGATTGAGATTTGAAGAAAGAAACTTTCTCATAAATTGCTACTGGAAGTACGAAAACATCAAAGAAGTACAAAAACAATTTAGAAGACAGTTTCACAGAGATTCACTAACGCGACGCACCACTTCTCGTATCAGAGGTAAGTTTGAAGTAGATGGAACTGTCACGACGTTCATAAGCAATATAAGGAAGACTACGATCATTTATCAGCCCCTAAAAAAAAGAAAAAAACCATCCCCTTAACGTTGCCGAATCCATATGCGTCCTCCGACAGGAATCGAACCTGTATCTAAATGGAACCGTCATATAGCCTGACGGGCTTTACCGATTTCGCTACAGAGGAGTGTTTCGGGTAGTAATGTCGATTTTACTGTTTTTAAACTACAATTTAATGTAGGCTATATGACGGATCCGTATAGGATACAGGTTCGATTCCTGTCGGAGGACGCATATTTTTCTATGACAATTTCTCGGACATTCAGGCCGGTAAATGTTGTTAATACTGTTTATTATAAACAGAGCATTTACTTAAATATTTGTATCTATAAAAAAAGTATGTATAAACATAGAAATGTCTTATATATATATATATATATATATATATATATATATATATATATATATATGTATATAAATAAAAAGAAAGAACAGTAAGATATAAAATCCGGTGTTCTTATAGATATTTTATTTTTTACAAAATAGTGCTCAATGTAAATTTACAGAGCATTAATATTATAAATTAATTGATTTAAAATATGGTTATTTTCGCTACACAGTTCCAACCATGTTTCAAAAATAGAAGCTAAAAAACCCTAATTTTATTTTTGCAAATAAATTAAAAGCATTAGTTCCATTTCATCTTCAAGCGAATTTTGGAGTAACTTTTAAAATTTACCGGGTTTTAAATACACAGCTAAAATCACGTTTCCATGGTTACAGAATATTCTACTCAAATTGAACACGGGGTGTCTAGATTTTCCTTATGACAGTATCATTGTATCAGTTATTAGCTACATTTTGGTAAGGGGTGAGGATGTATTTTACACTGAAACCTGAAAATAAAATTAATATGAAAATAAAATTAATATGAAATACCATAACATGTAAGCTTTTGAATGACCCATGTCCTCAGTACTTACATGTGAAATATTATAATAATAGGTTTTATATAAAAAGAAAAGTTTACTGAATCAGTGAAATTAAGTAACCATTTCTGCTGTCATAGTCATATACAAAAAAAAAAAACAAAAAAAAAAAAAAATGTAACCTCATATACATACTTAAACTTAATGTTAAAATAATCCTACATAATATAATGGATTCTAATACATTTAACTGTTCTTAAAAAGAATATAGTAAAATAAAAATTAAAAAGGAAAATATTTCAAATCGTAGTTAAATAAAAAAGTATTGTAAAAAAAATCTTTAATTTTAAAAGATGACGTTGAAAATTTTTTACCGTTAACAATTTTTTTTTTTTTTTTTTAAATTCAGACGACATCCATTCAACTGACGTCAGGTTTCAGTGTAAAATACATCCTCACCCCTTACCAAAATGTAGCTAATAACTGATACAATGATACTGTCATAAGGAAAATCTAGACACCCCGTGTTCAATTTGAGTAGAATATTCTGTAACCATGGAAACGTGATTTTAGCTGTGTATTTAAAACCCGGTAAATTTTAAAAAGTTACTCCAAAATTCGCTTGAAGATGAAATGGAACTAATGCTTTTAATTTATTTGCAAAAATAAAATTAGGGTTTTTAGCTTCTATTTTTGAAACATGGTTGGAACTGTGTAGCGAAAATAACCATATTTTAAATCAATATATATATATATATATATATATATATATATATATATATATATATATATATCATAACTAATTAAAACTACCTGATTTTTTAAGAAATTTATAATTAATACCGTGTTTTATGGTAGGTTAAAGTGTGCCTAATTTTCTTTTTTCCTCGTCATTATAAAAAAAGCTACATGTTACGACTTAAGATAATCAAAATTATCAACATAAATATTATTAGGAAATTATTATGAACTTTAAAACTTTTCTCTGTGATAAGAAGAATTATTTTAAACAAGTAATAACGTTTCGCAACTATTGAACAGTTATGTTTTAATCTATCCTAATCGCTAATCTATTAATGGATCAAATTTATTTCGCAAAAGTTAAATGCTGAACAATAGATTCTATGCCTGATTGCTTCAGATGTAAAAATATCGAACGCGCGCAACGGTTGATTTCGCTGGAAATTATTTTGCTAGAGTTATTTTTGCCATGACATCAAAAAAGAAAAAGAAACTGTTGTCATGTTAGCAGCGCTACAAGAAAACGTTGAAGCGAGTGACGCGCTCGAAGATTTTTGATTCAATTTTCTCTCGCAGAGAAAAGCACGAGAGGAGACGAAGAAAAGAAACACACAAAAATGGCGGGCTAAAATGAAAAACAAACGCAATCATGTAAAAAAGGAGTTGATATATAAATGTCAAAATATGAATATATATATATATATATATATATATATATATATATATATATATATATGTATGTATAGACATAAAGATATTTATACAACCTCCTTCTCCTGATATATATATATATATATATATGTGTGTGTGTGTGTGTGTGTGTGTGTGTGTGTGTGTGTGTGTGTGTGTGTGTGTGTGTGTGTGTGTGTGTGTGTACTGTTATTACCACAGCTACTTCTGAATATCTCGAAATCTGATTACGTCAATAATACACACACACACACACATACACACACATATATGTATGTATGTATATATATATATATATGTATGTATGTATGTATGTATGTATGTATGTATGTATGTATAATCTTAAAGTTTACTGGTCTATTGGTGTGGCCAAGAATACGCCGACTACATCCTTTGCTGGAGATTAAGGCCCCAACCCCCAAAATGTGACAACTTTCAAGCCAATTTTGCAGGCTCTAATATAAAAGACCAATATTTACCAATTCCTGAACGAATTACATGTCCATAGAGTCATATATATATATATATATATATATATATATATATATATATATATATATATATATATATAAAGACTTAACCAAGCAAATGTATATAGAATCAAATATAAACTGTCAGTGACCTACTACATCCAGCAAACAAGACCTCTGATCGAGAAGTTGAAGGTTTTGGAGGTGGAGTGAAATCACCTCTTAATAGCTATTATTCCCAGCTTCACCCTGATCCAATGTGGTAGCACCTGTTAGGGGCCCAATTATGAACACATATCGAACCGCCAAGCGAAAACAAAATACTATAAAAGATTAAAAATACATATTTATAGTAAAATGACCAACAAAAATATTTTAAAGCAAAATGAAATTTTATAGTAAAATAACCAACAATGCATTTCATCTGTAGTTGAAGGCGTTTAAAAATATCTAATTGAATCCATAAAATTGTGTTCAAAATGTTTAGATTTCGGCATTAAATAACCCATAGATGTGTTGATATGCCGCTAAACAAAATTAACCAGCCAATCAGTTACCTAAATCTAAACCAAGTAGATGCTAATAGAGTCGAATAAAAAAAAACTCACCCCACCACGAAGAATCATTGTGACAAAGGTCGGTTTAATGTGGGGAGCCCGAGCGCGTACACCCAGACTAGGAACAAAAATTCTGTAAGCCCCTGCAACCGTTGGTTGCGCTGTCCTTGGTGTGAACACCGATCCCTCTTTCTGGTGCAATGAGAGGGCGCGGACCCGGGCAGCTGTTCCCCAGGGCTGAGCCCCTCTCAGTATAAGTTTCCTCAGTTGCCCAAAGACAGAGACGCAATTTAGAGATTATAAATAAACGTGTTACAAACTACTTTATATTAACACTTAAACGACCAATATTTATATATGCCCTCACTACGTAAATGCTTATATACTCAAATATAAAATGGCAGATATTTATCTATCTCTTAATCACGTAAAAGTTCATAGAAGCGTTTCTCAACCGTTGAGCCCAGGCGCACTAATGCGTCCTGAAAGTCAGCCAGGTGCGCCTGAAATTAACAGAAGAGTAATTTATTAAATATTTTTATATTAAAAAAAAAAATCACTATGCTTCCATGTCTATGTCAAGTGTTTGTCATTTGATATTTTAAACTGGATGCTAAAATCTTTAATCGTTTTAAGAAGTGGATAATCCTTTCCCTTTTGACTTCCTCAAAGGATTTGAATTTACTCATTATCGGTCTCTATAAATTAAAAAACTAGATTCTTTATAAATCCCTTCAAGGGAAAGTTGTATCGATAATCTTTGGGAATGCTGAACCAAAAATTTCATATTTTCGAATTTGATGTCTAATTTGTCTTTATTAACATTTAAAGTGCGCCTCACTGTTTTAGTTTTTAATTGCGCGATGAAGTAAAAAAGAAATTGAGAAACACTTATCAACGCTGATATAAATAACCAGTATTTACGGATCTCTGAATCAATTACATGCTTTTTGACACAAATATAAACGGCCAGTATTCATCTAACCGCGAACTAAGTTCTTTTAAACTGAAATAAAAATAGATTGATTACTAAATTAAATGCTCCAGCATTGTTTCATCTGTTATAACAATATCGGCTTTTGGACTGAACTCAAGCCTAATGATCGACAACTCTACCTTGTTGGCATTTACTGCACGATGAGGTTTCAACGTTCTTCCCCTACCTGATGGTATTTTTATTTCTCTGTTTATTACTGTTTGTTGTAAGCGTAATATTGGATGTGTAATAATTGAAATAGAAACCTTCAAATTACTGCTTTTCTTTTTATAATCATTTCACACCAAGCAAGACGAGAATGTCATTCGTACGGGAGAGGTGACAGAAAGCAAAAGTGAAAGTGAAAGTGAAAGTGACAGAGAATACGGAGGATTGAGGAAAAGACAAAAATGGACGGGATTCAGGAAAGAAGATATCGACTGACGTTGCATTTAAATTTTTGAAGATTGTACTTATCAGGGAAGCGAGTAAACTGAAGGGAGTTCTACAGGTAAGTGTGAAAAAAGAAACTGTTGTAGTAGAAGTGGTATTTGTATTTAGCTATTTCAACAATAAACGGGTTGAACCTAGATGCCAATCTAGTAGCACGCTTAAATCCATGCAGTCGGGGCACCAAAGGAAAAAACTCCTTAGAGCTGTTTCCATGAAAATATTTGTAGAGAAGACAGAGGGAAATCACCTCACGTCGGTGAGAAAGTGTTTGAAGCCGAGATGCCAGGTCAGGATCGATTATAATACAGATCCTTCTATGGATTTTGTCAAGAATCTCAAGATGAATAAGAGGAGCACCAGACCAGCTATAGCAACAGTATTCAATGCACGGACAAATGCTAGATTTATAAATGTGCAAGACGGATTCTGACGAGAAAAATCTACTGGCACAACACATTGATGTAACTTTCCGTGTAGTAAATGCAGCTATTGATAAGATGTAGTCGTTCCACTTTAAGTCAGTGGGAAACGTGAGGCCAAGAAGGCGCTGTGTGTTGCTCTCCTGGAGCCTACCGCCAGACGTGGTGATGCCAAGCAGAAAAGGTTCTCCATAGTGGTTAAATGAACGCAGTTTTTACAAGCCGTTTAATGGATAGACTGATCGATCAAAATTTCTTATTTGAAGGTAGCATCAACTATAACAAAATTATATATATATATATATATATATGAATTACAATTAATGAGATCCAAGCGAATTACTTCATACAGATAACCATTTCTTCCATGGGAAAGTAGTTTTTCCCTGGACTTCTTTCCCATGGACAAAATGATCATCTGTATGAGGTAAATTGTTTGGATCTCATTAATTGTAATTCACTTATATGCTCTATAATAAAAAAAATACATTGAGCTCTCTTTTGTGGATCAGTTTTAATATTTTATATTAATAGGATATACTTGGATTACTTACCCATGGAATTTTTACATGTATTCCTCGTAGTAAGACAGTATATGTATGGAGGGGGAATATACGCACGCATATATACACACATGCTGACAGAAACGCACAAAAATGGAAACAGATCCAAGAACACATAGGGGTCAGTAAAACATTAAAAGATAAAATGCCGATAAGTAATTCATCATTTCGCTTGGACCAACCTTAATTGTTTTATGACCCTTCGCGCAGAACTCTTCATTGCCAATTCAAGAAAGAAATTCGGATTACTAACACAAAAACAGAGAATGTCTCATATCGAGAATATTTAACATTGAAAAACATAAGGAAAAAATTAATATTTTTTAATAATATGTGGAAATCTCCGCTTTTACCTGAAGACGGTCGCGAGACCAGAAACACGTGTAGTAAAATTATGGAAAACAAAGCATAATATTTTTTTCTAAATAAATCCATATTACAACCAAAAACGTTTGCGGCACCTCTCTTCTCTTCTTTTTAATATACATACTTTTCTCTCGTTGGAACCACTACAACTTCTTTCTTATATATATATATATATATATATATATATTAATTTGAATGTGCTACTAGATTAGCAACTAGGTCTCACCGTTTTGCTGTTCAACTAGCTAGATGCAACCGCCACTTCAACTCCAACAGTTTTTTCTCGTACTTCCCACCTGTGGAACTTCCTTCTAGAATATTCAAAAATTTACAAATTTACATGCAACGTCAATCACTATCTCCTGTCTTCTTGAACTCAGTTCCTTTTTTGTCCTTTCCTCAATACTCTCCATTTTCAATCTTCTCATTCACTTTTACTTTCACTCCCTGTAAATATTAGGTTGGCGCAAAAATAATGACGTAATAATGTCGTTTTTTGACGTTAAAAAATACGTCAAAAAACGACATTATTACGTCATTATTTTTGCACCAACCTAATATCTACGTTCGAGTAGCATTATCGCTTTTCTTGGGGTGAAATGTTTTATATATATATATATATATATATATATATATATATATATATATATATATATATATATGATCGAAATAAAAGTGTAAAATTTAATATTACAAGACATATTAAAACAATATTAAAAAATTAAAAAAAAATCAACAACAAGGGGGGGGGGAAGCAACCGGTTTCGCCCCCGCTCATCAGGCTTCCACGGGAGATTCAAAATTAAAACAGAAATGTACAATAAGAATAGGTGGAAAAAAATATACACATATATACATATATGTATTTCAAATGTTGCCACATCCGGAAACAAGACTGTAGAGACAATAACGGATCGGAGATTTTATAATAAACCATGTGGTGAGTGATCAAAGGGCGAAATACCCTGCACACGTTGCAAATTATACGGATGTAGAAGTTTCTCTTGAAGTACCTTCCATGAGGTACTATGGGATGTACGACATGCTAGGGCTTCTTAACGTGTGCTGATACCTGGATCGTCTCTGACAGCCTGTAGAATGTGTTCTTCGTGGTCAGGAGTACGAGCGGATCACGGTCTTCCTCGATCCATAGTTTGTGGTGCTATGGATCCTGTCTCAGCAACGCGACGATAAACAGCAGCAAAGGTTGGATGAATTGATTGCTTTCGGTCTGGAAACGCAATATGATACAGCCGTGCAGCCTCTCGTCCATTACCATTCGCGTTGAATGTTGAAGACAGACTAGCCACAAATTTACACGAAGGACAAATGTAACCTAGTCTACATTGCAACACACCGTCATTTACCATGAACATTCTTCAAAATTAACAATTCAAAAATGAATGATTTGCGGATATCACTATATGGACTTGGTGTGATGAACCCACATTCAAAGCATTTTGATAAAATATATTTATATATATATATATATATATATATATATATATATATATATAGAGAGAGAGAGAGAGAGAGAGAGAGTGAGAGAGTATAGATATAGAGAGAGATATATATATATATATATATATATATATATATATATATATATTTTTATAATTTTTTAACATAAATATGTAATAAAATCACTACAAAAATATAGGTTATTTGTTTCAACACTCCTGGTGACTTATCAAGTGGTCACTTGATAAGACACCAGGGTGTTGGAAACAAAATGGCTATTTTTGTAGTGATTTTATAACATATTTATGTTATAAATTTTTTTAAAATAATTATATCTGCTCTACTTTGTATTGAGCACTCTTTTAAGAATAGTAATTGTTGGTTATTGAAATTCATTCCGTATATACCAATTATATACTTGGGTATATATATATATATATATATATATATATATATATATATATATATATATATATATATATTGTGTGTGTGTGTGTATGTATATGTGTGTGTGTGTATATATACAGTGGGGAAAAACAAATATTCGTACACATACAAATTTTTAATTTATTGTATTTCCAACTAATGAATAAACATACTTTTCATATCATTAAGTGTACGCGCATGCATGGTAACTAAACGAGCATAAAAAAGACAAAATTTGATTTAATAGAAATAAACCCCATTTATCTATAATAATCAAAAAAAGTATTCGTACAATACAAAACAAGCAATATCTAAACTTCATTTAAGACTTTGTAGAATAGCCATTACTCACTTCTTCATCAAACCAACCTCTTCTTGCAGTTCTCAATTAATAATTTGCAAATTTTAGTTGGTATTTTGTTCCATTCTTCTTCGCATATGATCTTCAGATCCGGGATATTTGTTGGAGCTCTCGTTTGGATTTGAATTTTGAAATAACGCCACAGATTCTCGACTGGGTTTAAATCTTGGGACTGACTTTACCATTTCAGGATATTTACATTTTTTCAGCAAGCCATTTCTTCGTAGATTTTGCAGTGTGCTTAGAATCATTATCTTCTTGGAAGATCCAATCAGGAGGAAGTTCAAGATTTTCAACCGAAATCATTAAATTTGCTTCCAAAATGTTTTTGTATGCTGCGGCATTCATTCTGTCATCTATTACGTGGTCAGTACTTTTAGCAGAAAAATAATCCAAACTATAATGCTGCCGCCAACAAATTTCACTTTTTTGTACTGTGTTCTTTTGTTTGAAAGCAACGCCATCTTTCCTCCATACATGATGTCGAGAATTACGTCCAAACAACTCAATTTTGATTTCGTCTGTCCATAATACTCTTTCCCAAAACGAATTTTCCTTATCTTTATGTTCACAAAAAAAATTTCAGCCTGGCACCTTTGTGTCTTTTCAATAGCAGTGCAGTTTTCCGAGGGGAGCGTGACTTTAGATTGTTCCTATGAATTTCATTGCTTATTGTCTGTTTAGTGACACAGATTCCTGATGAAAGAAAATCATCTTGGCGAGTAACCATTGGATTTTGTTTAATTTGACGCATTAATTTCCTTGAAGATCTTTACGAAATCGTCCGTGGAGCAGCTGTTCTTTGGTTTTCAACAGTTTTGAGGTTTTTTTATACCTTGCAATGAATGAACTAATGGTAGTAAATGAAATATTCAGCTTGACTGAGATTTTCCATTAATTTTTATCTTCTTTCCAGAGCTTAACAACCAGTTCTTTTTGCGAATTTTTGGTTGTCCACACTCATGGTATATTTCAGGAAATTTACTATCACCGAGGAGATTATGTAAATTTACAAAGCCTTAGATCAAAGAGTGTGGCATTCTATTAAAGGCTTTACAGTCATCTATCCAAGCTGTGCTGAGATTTCTACCGTTTTTCCTGCAATTTTTTATTTATTAGTAATTGATCTCTGAAACAATATGAACCCCTTCGACATCCCTTCTCTTCCAGGGGAACTATGTTGTTTTCGTCGAGAAAAGAGTAAGTACAGTCAGTACAAATGCGATTAATTTATAGTGATTTTCCAAGCGTAGCTCAGATGTGGCACAAGGCCGAAAGTATGGGGCACCCAGTGAGGATCGAACTCACTACTCAATCGTAATTGTTCCAGCGAGACAAGCTTTCCAACCATTACACCACCCAGAGGCGCCCAATGCGATTAATTTATATGCGGTCGACAGATATGGAATGGGCTATAATTTGAGGGATCATCTGTTGCATCCGTTTTTTGATAGGAGATGTGTAATAACGTTAATAATCCATTTTGGGATTTCACCAGGATTATTCATAATGATAAAACTTGTTCAAGGGGTTTATGGATTGAGGACAAATGATACACACAAAAGTTATGTACCATGATCTTGACTGCCGTTTTTTGGGAATTTTGTTTAATCTTGTCTTACATAAACCTTGGTTATATTTTTCTATTCTTATGCAGGATTATCCTTCATTCTTTCTTGTTCTGGTTTGATCCATTCTGCATTGGGATTATACTCTGTTGGACTGCTCCAAATAGTCTCTCAGAATTTTACGCTTATACAATAAATGGTACCTTATTGACTTCTATAATTTCTTTTCCAATTTTCCTGTGGAATTTCGTGAGGTTCGATTGGAATATCTTATCAACAGAAGCTACAACGCTTTTCATATCGTTCTCTGCGCCTTTAATTTCAGTTTCTGTTTAAGAATTTCCTTAATTGGTGAAATTAATTTATTCTTTAATTTTATATTTCCGCTTGACCATTCTGCTTTTCCGTGTCGAAAATTTGAATTTTATTGAAATCTCATCCAGTATCGACAATTTACATCTTATTCCCGCGATTCCTCGCTTTAAATTTGCCTTTCAAGCTGGCCTTTTTAGGCTGTTGTTTGATCTTTTCTTTGTCTTTTTCTAGTTTTATTAGTAGCTGCTAGAGCTGTTGCATAATTTACATTCTTTACTTCCGTAATGTCTTCCAGTTATCTGTCAGTTGACAATATTTGCGAGGCATGTTTATTTATTTACACAATGTGTTTATTGTTGATCATGATGACGGTCGTCTTTGAGTATAGAATCCAGAGGTTAGCAGTGAATATTTCGAAGACAGTAGGAAAGCGTTGTTCAGGTTAGCAGTGGATATCCCGGTAAAGTAGCAGAGCGTAGTTCTTCCTTCTGCTCCTCTTCGCCTGACAAGCTAACACGGAACATTCGGATAGAGTAAACAAAATGGCCGCCTTTATACACGACGGATTGAACATTTTACGTCTTCTGATTGGTTAGCCTTCTATTGGTGGACTATAAAGTGAGTCAAGTCATTTGGGTTGGCTCACTAGTAGTCTAATGTATCCAAAAATTGTAACATTTATTGTACATTGTCACGTGGATTTGGGGGAATCTGTCTCTTTCTGACATTTGTCTGTGAGTTATTTTGCTGATTATTTGAATGATGTGGTTTTTCGCTTCAGTAATTTCAGCTATGTTTACAGGAAATTCTGCTCTAATTTCGTATTCATCTTCATCATTGACAGAATCGGAACATGCCATGCTTAGATTATAGCTGCCACATATGATCCGGTGCCCCTGCTATTTACCTTGAGCTCTTTGATAAAATCCAAAGAAGAATCTGCAATATTATCGGTCCTGATCTGGTGGCTAGGCCTCAGTCACTTTTCTGTCTGTGCTTTTTCTATAAATATTTTCATGGTAATTGTTCGTGTGAGTTCTTCGTTATGGTACCCAGACTTTTTAAATTTAAACGCGGTACTATAAAATCTCATCAGTTGTATTTTCTGCAAGTATGTTGCAGATGGAGTTTGATAGGTCGCCGTGTCTGCTTAAAACAGAACAAGAAATTAAATTAATTATCTACTACAAAAAATTTTAAATTAACAACTCATCAACAAGATCCAAATTATAGGGAACCAATATTATTGACGAATTCACATATTCCTTAAGGAACTGTGTTCCTGATCAAACTAAATTCATGAATAATTATACTGGACACACCACTACATGCCTATCAAGAAGACTCACGCAATTCTTGGTCATATTCTCTCCGTGTTAGATTTTACCCGGCAGAGATTTCTCCGTATGGTGGAACTGCTTTTGGATATTGTCCTGATGTTGTATGGACCGCAGATGTTCTGAATGTTTTCCGATAAGCAAGGTAAGACAGACCATGGCAATTTTCTATACTATTTCTTTATTCGGATCACTATACGCATTACGTTTTGAGCGAATATTATCGAGCGAGTACTAGTAATGCGAGATTATTCGAAGGCGTCTGACACCAGTATTGTTCAACGGCGTCACTATAGTGGTATCTGCGATTACAAAGTCTCTACTACAACGAGCATTACGAAAGTGACAACGAGTATTCGTTGGCATCGTTTTCCTCCTTGGCTCTTCTGTTCCCACCTGGAAACGCTATGTCATGTTTATCGGGTAGTTGTTATTCTGAAGGGTACGTTTAATGCTGATAATATTTTTGCGTTGAGCAGCAACGTAGATGTCCTCTTGAATCCATTGCTAGATCAGCTGCTAAGAAGGTTGGTTCAGTGTGTTGTGCTAAACAATTTTCTCTCCAGTATCTATCTTACATATATATATGAGTCTACCATTCGTTCAAGCTTAAAATATTGATGTCACATACATTGAGCTCCTTGATAAAATTCTAGGAAGAATCAACAATATTATTGATCCTGATCTGGCGGCTCGGCTTCAGTCACTTTGCCATCGCCGTAAGGTTTCCTCTCTGTGTCTGTTCTATAAATACTTTCATTCTAATTGTTCGAATGAGCTTTTCGTTATGGTACCTAGACGTTTGGAATTTAAGAGCAGCTTTAGAGTGATGCCTAGAGCAATTTATAGTTGAGCTGGCTACATGTAACCGTAAGTTCTATACTAACAGTTGCTTTTCTCGCAATTCTCACGACATTTACAAGCCTATACGAGGTTTGATCAAAAGGTATCGGGACTGTTACTATGGTAACTGAGCTAAAGTACCCAGAATTAAGCCGCTTGGCACAAACTGACCTTCAACTCTTTCATGCATGTACACTAAGTTATAACCTTCTAGCTCACTTCCGTTGTTTATACCAGTGCTTGGAAAGAAAGTGTAGAGTGTGGGTGTCTCTCTACACCACAGAGGTTCCGTCAGTGACCATTGTATGTGCAGAAGATTTTTGGGCGAAGACAACATCCACCCAGGTCCGACAATGGTCATATTCCACAGACCTCCCCGGCTTGCTACTTTTCCTCATCAACAAAGAAATTCCATTTGAAAAGAAACAAGATTTCAAGACGAGGAAATTGAAGATAAATCGATGAGGCAACTGATTGTCTTCCCTAAAAAGTAGTTCCAGGAATACTTCCATCAATGGCACCGGAATCAGCAGGGGACTAATTATATAGATGTATGTATCTTCATTCGTGAATGAATGGTTGAATAATACATACATATTATGATTATTTATTTTATTTTAATCTTCTCATATTCACGAACGTTTTTAACGTTGCAAAGGACAAAATACGTACATTGTAATTTTTAAAAAAAGAGTTTTACAACAAGTTACCTTACATAGCGTTATTTATTTATTTATTTATTATTAACAGAGTATGTTCATGTGTATGCACAAAATTTCATAACTGTCAATTACATTAATTGTTTGTCTCAGCAATTTACCTCTGAAGGGGATCATGGATGAGATTGAAAATACTTGGGAAAATAGAAAGAATGAGAAACGTTAAAGCGTCTTCAAACTCAGTCAGTTGAATTACAACATTAAGAAAAAGATCCATTAATATGTGAGGATTAATATAATAATAAATAGACATAACATTTCTAAATTGTTCAATCATGTCTGATAATGGCACACAATTTACTTCGAGTGATTTTCAAAATGTTTGCAAATGCTATGCAGTTGAACATATAGCAATGGTGAATATATATATATATATATATATATATATATATATATATATATATATATACACACACACACACACACACACACACATATATATATATATATATATATATATATATATATATATATATATATATATAATATTATTTATTAATCCGTATGGATAATTCAAAAGATGACATAGATCCAGAGAGAACTCAGTGTAAGAAGACAGCAAATGATAATTATGAAAGCGAAGGCTTTAGAAATCCATGGTAATATTTTATTTCGCAAGACCGATATTTGGTTTCGTCTTATCGGACCAGGCAGTTACCACAATAAATGAAAATCCATCTACATAAAATATTACCATAGGTTTCTAAAGTCTCTGCTTTCATAATTATATATATATATATTGTGTCTACGACTTTATTTCGAGTAATCCCATCGCTTGATTTATCTCAAATATGGAGAGGACGGATATGTTCTTTTAGACAAACTCGGCAACATTGATCAGTTCTTGCTCTGTGACATTAATATTTTGTTGAATTTTCAGTATGGCACCATTTTGATTATTTCTTAAGCCTTACAGACGCAACCACATTAATTATTCATTATAGGCGAATAGCAGAGCAGTCTGGTTCCTGTAGCCTTGGTTGGTAACCAGTCTATAAAAAGAAAACCTTGTATTCAAAACTTGAGGGGCACCATTTCTCTGTATTCGTTTCATTCCAAAAGTGTGTTTGGCTCTACACCAGTATTCATCACTATTATCAAATTATATTTTCTAAGACTGAACTACTGGATCCTCGTACAACGAAAACGACGGGCGAGAATAATATATCTATATCTCTCTCTCTCTCTCTTTCACTCTCCGTGTGTGTGTGGGTGTGTAATTAATGAATATACACTGTTTTATTAAATATGCACTGTTTTAACACCATTACTATATATACACACACAAACACATATAAATATATATATATATATATATATATATATATATATATATATATATATATATATATAATAAAAATACTTAAACAAAAATATTCCATGGTCATAATTTATTCCATTGGAATCGTAAATACGATCCAAATCATCAGACCTACAAATTCAAAATGAAAAAAAAAAAAAAAAAACTCCGGAAATCAAAACAGAATTTAGAGAAAGTGTAAGTATGAGGAGGAGGACATGAAACCTTAACAGAGAGAATTTTAGGAGATGTTTGATTTAAAGAGGAGAGAAAGAAAATTATATCCTTACTCTGTCCTAGACATTGAGTTCTACCTGGATCCTTCCTCTTGGATTTTTTTTTTTTTTCTGAAAATATACATGTATGGGAATTTTTTATATATATTTTGCATATGTATGTATATTTTCCACTAATATTATCTATCTATATATATATATATATATATACGTATGTGTATATATATATATATATATATTACGAAATGGATTAGGCCCGTCAATTATTTAATATATTTTCTGTTATAGCACGTCAAATCAAATGACTGCCGGAGTACGCGTATTTTCTACGAAATTTCTCGAACATTCAGACCGATAAATGTAATTAATACTGTTTAATTAAAAACAGTGCATCGACTTAAATAAATTGTATCTATAAAAATAAAATATAAACAGAAAATATATGGAATAATTGCCAAACTTAATCCATTTCATTATATGTTGTCATTGTTTACGTTAATATCCGTTTAGTGAGCAGATAGAATCGATCGATAAAAATCGTCGAAACTGTGTTTATAAAACAGTAATTTGAACTTTGCTAACCAGGCGCTTCCCTGTAGCTGAATGGTATAGCACGTCAGATCAAATTACGGTTTCCATATAGGAATACACGTTCGATTCCTGTCGGAGTATTTTCTACGAAATTTCTCAAAAATCAGGCCGGTAAATATAATTAATATTGTTTAATTAAACATAGAGCATTTACTTAAATAATTTTTTTCAATAAAAATAACGTATAAATAGAAAATAATATATATATATATATATATATATATATATATATATATGTTTGTGTGTCTGTTTGTGTGCCCATATATATATGTGTGTGTGTGTGCGGATTTCTTTCATACTGCATTAGAACTAGCTAATAACGTATTCTAATCCTACATGTAAACAAGTCCCAATCCAATATATCTATACCCAAATTCTACCCCCCGTTTCCATCCATAATCAAACACATACACTCCTACATATAATATAGGATTAGCAATAACTCTTCCAGTGGAGATGTCTTTTACAAGCATAGTAAATTTTATAACACTGCCTTAAAAAATTGTGGCTATAAGTGCCCTGCCATCAAATATATAAAACATAACAGCGATAATAAGAATAAAAATAGAAACATTTAATGGTTAGTACTAAGTTAGAACAGAAGTTTTTCCATTTAAATGAGAAAAAACCTCCCCAGAAATAATCCACTTAGTAAGATTTTTAATAGAAATATACTAAAACTAAGCTATAGCGGTACCGATGATACAAGGCAACAAACACAGATAATACCAACAAGTTTAACTGTAGCGATTCTAACGAATGTTCATTTCAAAACAGATGTCAAACAGACTCTTTTGCTTACCTAAGCACTATTTCTACTATAGAAACTCCAGTTAAAAAATTTTATATCAGAAGTACCAAGAATTTCTTTAAAACTAGGTGGTACCAACATGTATTATCTTTCACAGAATTAGGACGTCCCTTTCTAAATATTTTGGAACTTAAAAGAGGTTTTTAAAAAAACCTTACGGTAAAATAAATAATACTAAAAATACTAGAATTTGTAAATCTTTAAATAAACCGTGTTTCTCGTGTTTTCATGAAAAGTTATAAATCATCAAATTTGCTGACAAAATATCTTCATTAGACCAAAGGAGTGAATTAACTGTAAATTGCTGATACAGTTTACCTTTTACCTTAAAATATAGTTAAATTAAAAAAAATACGTATTACCATTTCTTATAGCCATAATTTTATTTGTATATAATGATAAAAAATTGAACATGTCTACAATCGCAATACATTTGTCGCTGACATATTTTCCGCAATCGTCAATGATGGCCTGTCTATGTGTTGGTTTATCGTGACATGAAAAAATAACTCACCCACCTCTAACCTCTGAGCTTACTTTTCTATTTAGCGTTGATCTGACATTAATCAAGACATATCCACAAGTCTTTTTAATTCTGACCTTATTTTCAAATTGCGGAAAAGAGGTAACACTTTGTTTTTAAATTTTCTTAAAAATCATTTAATCGCCATTTACTTACCATTCCCTGAAGAAGTACAATCAAATTATTGAAACATTAAAGCTTTTGTGTAACGATTTCAGCATGTTTTTATTATAATCTCTTATAATAAAAATTATATATATATGTCTGTGTGTGTGTGTGCAGAATATTTTCCTTCAAACACGTTTCATTGAATAATATAGACATAACATATTATGTCTATTTATTTTATCATAATCCTTTCTTGTTCTCTAATCAGTTTCTTGTTGATAAGATGTAATGCATCAAGGAACGCACTGTAGTTTTTTTCTAACCAAGTACTTTCGATATGTCCCAAGATCATCATCAGGGGTAAATTACAAAGACAAACTTATTGTAACTGCGGTAAGATCTGCATTTCGTTGTGATTGTGATTTTTAAAAACACGCGCTCTGTAAGTATTTTAAAATTTTAAATTTATCCGTTGTAGCTATGGAAATGTTTTGCAAAACAAGCGTTTCAATATACTTGTAAACATTTAATTTTACACCATGCGTGTGAACTTATATATGTTTATATGCAAGTTGCTATGAAATCAATGTGTGTGTATGCGAACTCACTATCGTCTGAATGCGTTTGTTAGAATAATAGGAGTGTGTGTAAAATTATGAATATTTGTTTTTCTACAACAGTCAATGCTTTCGACTAATTTTTCAAAACACATCGCCAACAATTTCTGATATTATTTTTCCATTTTATAACGATTTATTTATTTTGTTTTTAGATATTTTTGTTCCATTAACTTTTAAGAATATACTTTATATATATATATATATATATATATGTGTGTGTGTGTGTGTATGTGTGTGTTTGTGTGTGTGTGTCTGTCTGTCTCTCTGTGAGTGAAAGTGCAATCGTTTAAGATAAACGTAAATAAAAGAAAATCTTTTACTTTATCTTAATATTTTCCTGGCTATTTTTTCGCCATTTTATATTTCGCCTATTATTTTGATTTGCCCGTTTGGGCGGCAAAAACTTTTTATTTATTTATTTATTTATTTATATAGTCTTATTATTTTTCGATTTTCTTTTTTTGTTCCTGAATATTTTTGTGTGTATTTGGAGAGTTATAGTTTTTTTTATATTTTATTTTGTTCATTTTCTTTGAACAGTTTTCAACTTCCATAGTCTTTTGCACTCGTCTCGAAGTTAAAAGAAGTAACGAATCAAGCAAGATCAGATGAGTAGGAGGAGCTGGTTGCAGGTGAATGATTTTTTACATTTGTTTTTTGTTTTTTTTTTTATTTCCTCATCATTATTGTTTTTTTTATATTAGGTCGAGGAAGAGAAAAAGGAAAAAAGAATGACTTGAAAAAATTGTTGCAGAAATACCGGAAATTGTTCTGAAATAATGGAAATAGAAATTCACAGGGTGCGAGAAATTGAAAGAAAATTAGAAGTAAAAAAGAAAAAAAATGTACGAAAAAAGCTGACACACACACAAAGGAAAAACGAGAGGGAAAATAGGAAAAAAAAAACAGGATATAAAATGAGTGGGGCAGCTAAAGGGAAGGGTCCAGGGTGAGACTCCAAGCGAGATGGATTCAGCGTGGTAGAACGCCGTAGAAAAACTGTAAAACTGCGATTGTGAAAAAAAAAGGAAAGAGAATCAAACATCTTGGGTAAAAGAAAGAAAGAAAGAAAGAAAGCTAATTTAATGAATAAGACGAAGAATTGGAAGAAAAAAATAAAAAAGGAGGAAGTATAAAATTTCTTGCGTAAAAGAAGCAAAGAAAGAAAAAAGAAAGTAAAAGAATTTCATTAAGACGAGGAAGAATGAAAACACGAGAAAGAAAGAAAATAAGTAAGAATGAAAGAAAGAAAGAATGAAAGAAAGAAACGAATTTAATGAACAGGAGGTAGCATAAAAAAGCTTGAAAGAAAGAAAGAAAGAAAGAAAGAAAGAAAGAAAGAAAGAAAGAAAGAAAGAAAAAGAAACGACTTTAATGAACAGGAGGGAGCATAAAAAACCCTTGAAATAAAGAAAGAAAGAAATAAAGAAAGAAAGAAAGAAAGAAAGAAAGAAAGGAAGGAAGGAAAAGAAACAACTTTAATGAACAGAGGGTAGCATAAAAAAGCTTGAAAGAAAGAAAGAAAGAAAGAAAGAAAGAAAAGAAACGAATGTATATATATATATATAATTTTATATATATATATATATATATTCAACACCATCACTTGATAAGACACCAGAAGTGTTGAAAAAAATGGCTATTTTGTAGTGATTTTATAACATATATATGTTACAATTTTCGAATAAATAATATATATATATATATATATATATATATATATATATATATATATATATATATATATATATATAGTGGTCATTTGGAAGACTACTTTTAAGCCAAAGTTGCTGATTTTGCAGTAGTTTGCTGATAAAGGCATTAATGGCAAGAAGGCTTTGTGGTTGAGATAAGGATTAATAGAATTAATAAAAACGTTTTTCTCAACTTATGTTTACTTCGAAGTTTTATGGGGCTTTTTTTTGGGGGGGGCGTTATCCCGTGATACTTAAGGCCGTAGAGGTACCATGTGTACAGCAGCTGCAGTAGAAGTGGTGTTTCTTCGGCAAGATAGCCTGACGGAGCCCAACCCTCTCCAGGCCGAGTTTTTCCTACTTCTAGACCGGCTGCCATCAAAGGTTATAGAACCCAATCTGCCCTGCTATTTACCCATAGCTGGGGGGAGAAGAAGAGGATAGCACGTAAGACTGATATTCCTTAATCCGAGCCGCTATCCAAAACTCCACCGTGCCTCCTCAATTCATGGTTACATAGATGCAACTACTCATCAGAACAAACTGCTAATATTTTTCGATTTCCTTGTACTTTTATTGTGGTGTGAGTGAGTTATCTCACTTTTTCGTTCGGTGGGCGCCGATTGATTGTTGATTTCACTTCCTCGTCCTTTCTTTTATTTTCATTCTTTCATCCCATCCTCTCCTTCTCCGGTGATACCTGCTTTATTGTTATTGTATTGTTTAGATACTTTTTTGTGTGTATGTTTGCTTATGCAAGTGCCTTTTTTGTGTGTATGTCTCTGCATGCTGGTTTGGTTTGTTTTGTTTTACGGTATATCAACCTCAATGGGTTATTTAATGCCGACAAGTTTTTTATTGCTGGTATTTTGTTTTCAAAAATGTATTGCTGGTAATAATATAATAATGTAATCATTTTTTACAACGTATTTCTGGCATTAAAACCTATTTTTACACTTTCATAGTGTTTGACCCCCGTTTGGGGTTTAACTATTTGCCCATAGCTGGGGCCCTAACAGGTGCTAACATCCCGGGTCAGTGTGGACCTTGAAACACCAGAAATTAAGAGGTGGTTCCACGCTCCTCAGAGGCCCTGCTGTTGGACGTAGTTCATCGTCTTACCCAGGATGTAGATATAGTTTATCATTATACTCTTCGGCCAATGATTGCATGTTCGAATTTAACACTTGGATCTATTTCCAATATAGATTTTTCACTCAATGATTTACAGTTCTTAACTACTTTTCCTACATAGGAACAAGTATCTAGTTTCCGTTTTGTTGAAAATCTATTCACCAAAGATTTTTCAGACAATATGATTTGGACTTCGGCATACTTTACTGCTTACACTGTCTCCTAACACATTTGGCTTTCAAACACACTTTAACTATTGGACGTAGTTTATCGTCTTACCCAGGACGCGGATGTAGTTTATCGTTATACCCAGAACAGTCTATGCATTCATGTGTATATATGTACACATACACAAACATGCACATACACATTCACCCGCACGTGTATGTGTGTGTACTTGTACCTGGGTGAAGTTAAATAAATAAAATAAACAAGAGGTTGAAATTATACGATTACTTATAAAGAGAATCAAGCAATCAAGCAACCTGACAGTCGACAAAGAACACATATCAAATGCTATTTGTCCGAATGAAATGCTGATAGTGTTTTTTTTTCCTACATCACCTCCTCATTTGCAAGCGTCCCTTATTTTAACTAACCAGGATCGAGATGGAGGGCATAGTTAGGCTGACCATTATTCGCCGGGAGGGAGGAAAGACAAAACACAACATGGCCGATATACGAGGCTGAATTAACTGTCCGATGCTAGTAGCATGATTCTTTCGAGGAATTCATACTCAAAGAACGCAAAATAAGGATTGAAATGAATGAGAGGTAGATAAGCTAAAATTCGCATCGGCATCAAAGAACATTTTTCTAAACTCAGAGAATTCTGTAACCTTTGCGTGCTAGTGGAATTCCCCCTTTGCTTGGCATGAATTGCCTTAAAAAAAAAAGTTTGGACTACATTTACATTTTGTTAATCCAGTGATGCCTTCTCTTACACTCGACCCTGTAAAATTAAGATATTCTCACAGACATTTTTACAGGTGGGAAGTTAATATCGCCTTAAGATAACGATTCCCACTTCCACAACATGGCTGTACAAACTAGCACAAATTACAAATATCTGTAACTATCGGATAATCATCCATAACTGTTTGAACCGATATAGACTGACAGGCTGCGAATGGCCAATTGAAAATGTCCTGGTTATTGCGCAAAAAAGTCACAACAGACTCCCACCCACTCCTTAAGTGCTATATATCTTATACTATAATCACTGACAAACAAGAATAGACAGGTTTCATGCCTTTCTGAAGTGTATTAGAACTAAGTGAACACAAAAATAGAATCAGAATTCAATTTTTTTTGACACGTTATTAACAGCAGGGGGGATTATTTTTCAGTGTGTTGACAATTTGTTCCCGATCAAATGAGATTTTATTAAGGTAGGCAGTGAATGTTGGACAGTCTTCCAACGGATGAGGCAAAAAACTAGAGGCATCAAAAATGTGATTCTACAGAAGGATACTGAGAATTCCTTAGGTGGAATGAGTAAGGAACGAAGAAGTCTTAAAGAAAATAGCAACAGAAAGATCACTTCTACTCAGAATCAGGAAAAGACAGCAGAAATTCTTTGGACATATAATGAGGAAGGAGAGTTTGGGAAAATTAACCCTCACAGGACATATTGAGGGCAAGGAAGATAGGGAAGGGTAATGAACCAGTGATGTGCTTCTGTTAATGAATGCTAAGGGCAGAAGGCGTTTCTAAAGAGCGGGAAGCTGGGCCATATGAGATAAGAAGTTGTGGAGGGTCATGATCGCCTATGTCTGGAAGGGAAGCGGTACATAGAAGAAGAAGAAGAAAAAGAAGAAGAAGAAGAAGAAGTGGGGTTTACATTAAAAATAAATATTTACACTATTTTTCTTTTTTTTACGATGGATAAACTTAACTAAGCAGAATAACGGATAGCGGCTCGGGTTGCGGAATCAGAGAGCCGAGTTCGAATTCCAGTTTGATTCGTTGCATTCACTTACCTGCTTGGAAAAGATATGGATCCAACACTTCTCGCTCCCCATTATGGGGAGAAGAGAGCTATCCATTACCCCACTGTGCCTCCATTTGAAAGAATGTACTTTGAAATATTTGTGCAAATTCATAAAGTACCTGTATTGGAATGCTAAAATATGACTATATGTAATTTTCTAAATTTATAAATTACAAAAATCCTCACATCAGCAAGAAATATCAGCAATTATGAAACCCATAATTACTCACTATACTCAAATATCAAGACAGACTGATAGCCTTGAGTGGCGGAGAGAAAGACATCTCTGAATTCAAAATCTGAGTGATCGGTGACTAAACCGTCTCCTCCACCAGACTGCTCTGAGAAGAAGGGTAAGTAGAACCACATCAGCAAAAAAAGAGGAGCTGTTAAAGGGAGGATGAACTCCTCAGAGTCTATGACTATCCCCCACCTATGGGTTAAATAACCTCACCAACCTAAGCCTCTGAAGTCATGGTCAGTCAGGGAGGGGTTCCTTTTTGTTGTAAATGAAATTATTGTATTGAATCAATTGGTTTTTTTACATTTCAAACGCTCGATGACGCTTTGATGACGTCACTAGTCCATGATCCAATGAAAATTTAAAATAAAAAGTGAAAGAATAAATCTGCTAAGTCTCACAAAACTTAAGCTATTATTTGGATCTATTTGACATTTTAAAGTTGTCGGTCAAAAAAGCATCTCCCTGCCTTCCATAATTTCAAAATAACCCGCCGAAGATAAAGTTAAATCAGTTTAACGCTTTCTCCTCCATCACCGCTTTTCAGATATTTATCAGGTCATCCCATAAGTTCTGTCCGAATTTTGAATAAAGAAAACAAGTGATCAAATGTTACATTTAATTACAGATTCAATCAACAATGTATTTTCCCTGATTATCTATGACTTCCTTCCATCTATTAACAAGCTTACTAATGCCATTACTGTAAAATTCTTTTGGCTTTGATTCGAAGAACTCACAAATGTCAGTTTTAACCTCTTCCTGTTTTACAAAAGCTGTTTCTTCCAAATGATTCTGTAAGCTACGAAACAAATGGTAATCTGAAGGGGCAAGATCAGGAGAATAAGGTGGATGAGGAATTTTCTCCCAACCAAGTTCTTCGATCTTTTGTGACGTGATTCTTGCTGTGTGGCATTGTCCTGATGAAATATCACCTCTTTTCGATTCACTAGAGGAGGTCTTTTTTTCCTCAAAGCTTGGTTCAAACGCTCTAATTGCTGACAGTATATTTGAGCATTAATTGTTGCATTAGGTGGTAAGAATTCAAAGTGGACTATTCCTTAGCGATCCCACCAGATTGAAAGAAGAACCTTTTGCCCATAAAGTTCCCTTCTCGGTTGTGGCTGGGGTCCTTCCCCTTTACCAAGCCACTGTCTACGACGCTTAACATTTCGATAAAAGATCCATTTTTCGTCGCCAGTCAGAATTCTCTCCACAAAAGGTGAAACAAGTTGGCGAGAATGGAGAGAAGAGCAGATGTCAACTCGGGATTTGAGGTTGTTTTCAGACAATTCATGAGGCACCCATTTTCCAAGTTTAGGAACTTTTCCAAGTTGTTGAAGATGACGTTGAACAGTTGTATGGTTTTAACTGAGAACCACTGCCAATGACTCAACTGATAAAGCAGGATTTTCTTCAAGGGATGCTCCAAGAAGCTTTTCATCAAACTCAACTGGACGTCCGGTTCGATCTTCATCTTCAAGGGTAAAATCTCCACCTCTGAATTTTGCAAACCATCTTCTGCAAGTTCTTTCATTCACACATTCCTCTCCATAAACTGAGTGAATGTTTCTAGCCGCTTTGGCTGCTGAGTTTCCTTTCTTGAACTCATAAAGCATTATGTGCCTCAAATGATTCTTGGGTACTTCCATGTTAGCAGGGTTTTAATCAAACAAAATTTAATTTTATTGTTCTCTGAAATACAATTTGATCAGTTTAAATGTATCTAAACATAAAAATAATGTTCAGATACATTAGACATTATAAAATACTCTTTAAATTTCGTTCATTTTAAAACAAAGGTAAAATTCGGACAGAACTTATGGGATGACCTGATACGTGAACTGGCACCTTTTATATTAAAATTACATTTAATATTTATATTAAAATTACAGTGGTACACAGAGCAGATTTCCCCGGCGGGAAGAACCAATTGGTGATCACCGGGTCAGACTATAGAAACAACTGGACATTAGGTTTTCGCCCAATAAATATATATTAAAATCGCAGAAAAGTGTTTAAAATATTTTTTAAGAATGTAAATATATAGGCAAAACGATAAGTGGATACAATGTAGATAAACTATTCAGCTTCCTTATAGTAGCGTTATCAGGACAGAATGAGATAAATACCTAGAAGAGATAATACAGATTATTATGAGAGGCGGCGGACAGAAACATTTTTCGCCGTACTGAAGCAGGCAATGACTGTTGGATTTGAAATTTAAATCACTCGGTACTCTAAAGTAGAAAGTGGGGTATATGGATTTATCCGGCCTCTAGAGCGAGGCTAGTCTAAATTAGCTGGATACTTTACAAGGATTTATTATCAGTGGACACAATTAAGATCTTAACAAGGAAGGTGAACGTCCTGTGCGGAAGACCCAAATAACTCCTAACATGACGCTACTGAGTGTAAACCGTGATTGGAGGGCGTTATTTGCTTTTACAACACTTCTGTAATCTCCGGTATACATAATTCAGACAGACGCACGTCCTGATATTGTAATGTGGTCCGATTCAGGGAAGTGTGTCTTCCTGGTAGAATTAACGGTCCCATAGGAGAACAGAGGGGGCGCGCGAGCGAAAGCAAAACCGCTAAGCTGCGTGTAAAAGGGATGGACATGCCATGTCGTCTCTATTGAGGTTACGTGCTGTGGATTCTTTAGACGGTCAATTGTTGCCTTTCTTTTGATAGTGGGCATCACTGGCCAAAGCCTGAAGCGTGCTTCACGTCGTCTCCAGACCATGGTTCAACAGGCACCGAATTGGATTTGGTCAAGATCCAAAATAAACGATGCTCGCAACACAATGCTACTTCTGACGAGAAACACATCTGTTTACCATGCATTCTTCGTAATTACTAACGGTCGCTATGTTCGCGTTGTGCATGGATTAATGATCAAAAGCAAACACTTTTAGCACAACGTTAACAATCTGACTTTCAGTGTAAAAACATCGCAAGAAACTGACATGTTTACACAGAAACAATACCCTGCCCGGTGGCAAAAGCTGCGGGTGGCACCAGGCGTGGCAATACCACCTTAGCCACAAAAACTGTGTTACCTCCCCTGGTTGGCGACTGAGGAGAGCAGGGTATCGCATGTACTTTCACACCTTGTATGGAGAAAAAAAATAAAGACACTCTTTTGACAGCAGACGCCGAAGGGAAAATACAGGACCTCTTAGAAATTATAGTATGGGAAAGCGAGAAGAAAGGATTAACTATCAAATGTAAATAGATAGAATGTACGGTCGTCAGCAAGAGAAAAACCCAAGATGCAAACTACAAATTGGAGATACCAAAATCAAGCAAGTACAGAAGTTTAAATATCTGGGAAGTATTTTAACAGTGGGTGGGGGGAGATTGTGACACTGAAATCCGAAGGCGCAAAAGAATAATAAATGATGCTTTCCAAAAATATTGCAAAAACCTAAAACAAAAAAGCAGGAAGTTTTCTTTAGAAACAAAAAGAATAAATGCTGAACAGCTATGTAGTATCAGTCATCCCATCTGGTGATTTTCTAAGTGTAGTTTAGATGAAGTACAAAGTCGGCAGTATGAGGCACCCTGCGAGAATCGAACTCACTACTCAGTTGTAATTGTTCTAGCGAGACAAGCTTGCTAATCATTGCACAACTTTGAGGTGCCCAATCCTCTTATATGGCAGTGAATACTGAATATCTCCTTATAAATGGAGAGGAGACATGATGCAAAAGAAATACATGCTGAGAAAAAAAATGGACAGAGTATGCGAGTAACGAGGAACTTTTAAGGAAAATAGAACCGGAAACGGAAACTTAAATTTAGTATCAGAAAAAGACAGCAGAAATTTCCGGCATACATAATAAGGAAGGCTGGCTTGTAGATTTCGAAACTTACAGGACACATAGAAGACAAAAAGGACATTGGAAAGACCGTGAACAATCTACCTGACAGGCTTATATGAATGGATGGTAGAACGGGAAATACAGGGTGACCACAAAAAAAAAAAAACAGGAATTTTTGAAGTGCATATTGCCAGACATGAGCAAGTGGCAACACTGCGAGACAGTGACCTTGAGCAAGTAAACACTTCGCCATTTAGAATTCAAGATGAAATTCACAGTATCCCAGCTGAGATGTTGCAGCAGTCAATGAGGAATCTCAACAGCAGATTTCAAGAATGCATACGTACAGGAGGACGCCATCAACAGGACGTCATTTTTAAAAATGAAAATTCCATCATTGTTTCTTAAATGGCATATTCTAAGGTTTCAATTACTATCAATAAAATATTTTTCTTCTATCATCCTTGTTTTTATTGGATTGTTAAAAAGTTCCCGTTTTTTTTTGGGTCACCCTGTATTAGAGATGATAAAAGACAAACATTACTGAGCTACAAAGAATAGGAAGTTGTGGAGAGTCATTATCGCCCATGTCCTTAATGGACACGGCACAGAGAAGAAGAATTTCGTATACCGCATTGTACTACTAATATTTTTGCGATGATGGATGAAATTCTATATGAGCCCAGTCTGAGGTTGACCGTAGAGAAATAGATAACAGTTAAATACGTATAGAAAATGTAATCTGTTCCAATCAAGGCACAAAGGGTTAGATCTCTTCACTGTACTTTTAAAATTATAGCGCAGCAAATAACACACCTGAATAATTACTGTCCGCTTGCAACATTATACTTGGCGGAGGTAGGTGACTGCCCACTTTGAAAATCAGTACCAAATAAAAAAAATCAAGTAGGAAAATTGGTAGCAGGAAGGTTATGAATGGAAACAATATAGTCTTTGTATATAATGCGTGATGCTAATGACAATGTAATTGTATGGTTTTAAGTTATGAATGGAAGCAAAAGAAAGTCCTTGAATATAATTCATGATGATAATGACAGTGTAATTTTATTGTTATGAATGGAAACAATATAAAGTCCTTGGATATAACCACTTTACATAGTCTGCATCAAATAGTTGTGATAGAAAGTCAAGATTCTCATTGATGTAATTTGTGTGATGTTAGCGATGAGCAAGATGAAAGATTCCACTAAGACATTAAACTTATGGAAGTATGATATCCAAGTAGAATAATGTCTGACGACTGCTGAAACTTAAAACAACACAGATTGACTAAGCATTCATGAAAATCAAATAATTGAAGTGGAAAGATCATATTGAATCAATTGCTATTTCTGCTGCTAGGAAAGTTGATTCACTGTATCGTGCAAGACAATTTTTCTCTCTCCATTATATCTTACATACTTATATGTCTACTATTCGTCCATGCTTTGAATATTGCTGCCAAACATGATTCTAATATATGTTTTGAGATCCCTGATAAAATACAAAAGAATCTGCAATGTTCTGACCTGGCATCTCTCATTCAGTCACTTTCCCACCACCGTAACGTAGCTTCTGTGTGCATTTTATATAAATAATTTCATAGTAAATGTTTTGACGAACTTTCCTTTATGGTACGAAGACTTGATGAATTTAAGCGTAAAACTAGATTGGTAACATTTGAATTATTTTACATTCTACAACCCTTTTCCCATAGAGGAAACATCGCACGCCTCTTGCTGCTCTGTCACTATTTCTATGGAAATTGTTCAGACGGACTTGATTCCTTAGTTCCGCCAGTTGTAACTTTTATGGCTAAGACACGTCATGTCATACATATTGTTGAAAAATATTTTCATTCCCTTTGTATTCCATTAATGATATGTAGGGTCCACTCGAGCAGCTTCTTTCTACCAACAACTGCATTGATGGACCGGATCCCACCCGGATGCTTCACCGATCACCACAATATTATCCTGTTCAAGTCTAGTGTTAACCGTTATTTTTCCCTCAAACCGCCATAAACTGTACCACTTACTCTGTAACTTCTACCGCGAGTGACACTTGAATTTCATACAGTGTGAACATTATTGTAAAAAAAACGGTGAGGAACAAATGTATATTTATTATTAATATATATATATATGTTGTTGTGACCAAGAGATAACAAAATAAGTGTTACAGATATATATCATATATTAAACAGTAAATACAACAGAAGAGTATTACACGACTAGTGAGTATGTACCGGTTGACCAGCGTTCAATCTATTCGACTGGTCCCCCAAGGCCTTCTTTCCTACTAATCTTATAGTAGGCCGAAGAGTCCAACATAAACTCTTTAGAGGGAGGACACCACAACATATATATATATATATATATATATATATATATATAGAGAGAGAGAGAGAGAGAGATTATTAGAGGGTGTTTGAATAATTCGATTCTCGGAAGTGGATGCGCACTGCTGATAAGTGCCACATATAGGACGAAACGGCCGTCCAGTGCTTTCTGCATTCTGTTGAGGTTTCTTCTAGACTCGGTAAATT
>CAHIKZ030004146.1:1995000-2025000 GCA_903632075.3 Acanthosepion pharaonis
TATATATATATATATATATAGTAACAACAAAATTCTCTAAATCGTGTAACTACAAAATTGTCCAATTGTTAGGTTATGCTTCGAACCGTTGTATCTTAGAAATGATTAAAGATATCTTACTGGAATTCTCCGAGATTTTATGACACTATTGCACTCTATTTTGAACAAGTTCCCTCACACGTTTCACGTACGGTTTTATTTTCAGGTCTTTTTTTCACTGGTCTTTGAACTGTCATAGCTGAAACTCCTCTCTCACGTGCCAAACGTCTTATGGATTGAATTGGATCTTTTTTAATTGATTCCTTTAGCTCTAAGTTGAAATGATGATCCCTCATCTTGTTATGACCTCTTAACCTAGTTTTCCTCTCTACTGTTCCCTCTTTTTTAAACTTACTCACCGTTCTCTTGGTGGTTTATGAATGGGCTTTCAAGAGGGAAGCCAGAGTATGAATGTTGGTACCATTGAAGGCCTGAATTATCTTTTTCCTCTCACCATTGCTCAGTTAGGAATATGTATTGGAGCTGACAGAAAATGATTTTAACCTGTTTTCTTTCTAACTGAATAACTCAAAGGGTTTTTCAGTGATTCTTATGACACATGCTGTTAAGATGTCTAAACTTCTTATCTAAAAACCTGGAAAAAAGAAACCTTATTAGGTTGTTTTAGATATTAATTATCCTTTGCTGTTACACGATTTGGACAATTTTTCTGTTACACACAGTATATATATATATATATATATATATATATATATATTTTAAAAATATGATTCCAAAACGCTACATAAGAAGTCTCATGTTTCAAAACAAGAGCCGAAAACTTCAATATAATTATTTAATTAAATTGAGTTAAAATAAGCTCTGTTCCATCTTCAAACGAAATTTTTTTTTGAATCTATATATATATATATATATATATATATATATATATATAGAGAGAGAGAGAGAGAGAGAGATTTTTGAATATATATATATATATATATATATATATATATATATATATCCCATTCCCAGCAACGAATAAAACTGTCAAATGACCACAGAAGGAATTCTTCAAGTCTCTCATCCTGTATCTTAAAAACAACTTGAAAGAGGCCGTTTGACCAACACAAGGACTACCCAAATTAACGATACAAAAAAATGAAAACTACAGATAAAGCTCATTTTCTTCAGAAACAATCATTCACTCCTGTAGTCCACTGCTAATAACAAGCAGAGAGTTTTTTTCTCCTGAGGATGGCCATGCTGACCGAAACTAGTCGAGGAACCTAAGTGAAATAATAAAACAAAAACATATTAATATACAACGTAGTGTGTCCGAAAATTTTAATTTTTAATATTTTTATTGTTCAAAATACACATATATATATAAACATAGATAGATATATAGCATGTTCCACTGTATCACAGTTCATCAGTGTGACTAGATATTCGATTGCTCCAAGTCGGGATCGAAACCCCATCGAGTTGACATCAGTTAGAGATCCTAACGCTAAGCTATTAGCGCACGACAGATCCCTCTTTTATACAAGCTTCATTAAAACGACGTACAAGGTATCGCAGTTATTTTTTTTTATTTAATTTTTCTTATGTTTTTATATTTTTTTTCTTCTCTGGACGTAAATTATGTAGAATTTGTCCCAATGTTTTGTATGTCCGAGCGCTTTCGGCTATAATTTTAGCCATTAACAAGAATGATTTTATTTTTACTTTAAACTGAATGTATGGAGTGTTTTACATATGTATTGAGGCTTATAGGAATGTTTTATTTTCCAAACGGAGTCAGCAAATTGTTGCCGTGTTTATAGTTTATATTATTGAGCGTTGGCGTTTTCTTTTTTTTTAAATGAGATCAGGAAGTATCGACAAGAAATTAATTTCTCATCAGTAGATTTCGGAATTAACATGAATTAAAAGATTTGCTTATATATACATGATCCCATTTCATCTTCATTATTGTTCATGGAGCCGCATTTGCAACAGAAAGACGACAGTTGTCATGCCATGAAATCACCAGACAATATACCTGCGAAGAACGAAAAGCTATTTTCTGTTCCAATGTTACATTCAAAAGATTTAGATTACTCTCTACTATCATTTTGTGTAAAATAGGAGAAAACTCTCCGGTCTTTTGAACAGCTAAAGAGGTTTAAGTCTTGTTTGCTATTGAGGATCGGGTTTCCGGTTCCTTCAAAAAACTACTTCAATTCTACACCACAAAATGTCTACGATTAAACGCTGTAATTTTATTTACTATTTCTTTTACCTAGTCAATAGGAGTAAATAGGTTCACTTATCGTCCGGTTCACACTCCTCGTCAGTCTTTTGAAAAGGAGTAGATGTTTATCACTTTGTTTCTTATCTAGAACTGGGTTTCCGGTTCCTAACTATCTATCTATTTATTTATCTATCTATTTTATTTATTTATATATCTATCTATTTATTTATCTCCTCAGTAGGGGTTGATACGTTCACTTATCGTCCGGTTCACACTCCTCCCCAGTCTTTTGAAAAAGAGCAGATGTTTATTACTTTGTTTCTTATTTAGAATTGGGTTTCCGATTCTTAACTATCTATCAATTTATTTATCTATTTATCTCCTCAGTAGGGGTTGATATGATCATTTATCGTCCGGTTTACACCCCTCCCCGGTAGATGTTTATCACTTTGTTTCTTATTTAGAATTGGTTTTCTGGTTCCTGACTATCCATCTATTTATTTATCTATCTATTTATTTATTTATATATCTATCTATTTATTTATCTCTTCAGTAGGGGTTGATATGTTCACTAAGTTATCTCCGCCTAAACTAAGAAATTTTATTTATTATTATTTTTTTTTAACCCACTAGGGGTAGATAGGTTCGCCTCACGCCCAGTTCATACATTTCCCCCGTGTTTTGAACCGGAGTAGAGATTTAATCATTGTTTCCAGTTTAGAATTGATTATCCTGTACCTTCGAAAATCTACTTCAGCTGTATACACTATTTATATTATTCGGACTATTGTCCTCATCTTTGTCGCCATATTTATCACAACGTTTCGGCCGTTGTACGCTCTGGCCTTCTTCAGGTGGTTGGAATGTCGAACTGAACCCTTTATTTCTAGTTCCACGTGCCATGTCTAATGGATGTCAGTTATCAGTTATCTCTCGTTAATTTCCCACTCCCTTAGTCGGGTATTGAACTCACATTCTTTGGGTCCTGTCACTGGATCTAACTAACGCCTTTATCCACTGTACCAAGTCTCTTTGTATACTTATAACGTCTCCTCCTAAACTGAAATTTTATTTATTATTATTTTTTTTACTTCAGTAGGGGTAGATAGGTTCGCCTCTCGTACGGGTCACACTTCTCCCCGGTGTTTTAAAAAGTAGTAGAGTTTCAACCCTTCTTTCCTGTTTAGGATTGGGTTTCCGGTTCCTTCAAAAATCTATCTATCTATCTATCTATTTTGTCAATAGTGGTTAATATGTTTGCTTATCGCCCGGTTAACATGCCTCCCCGGTCATTTAAACCTTATTTATTCCCGTATTTCTTTTCAAAGCTATTTCTTAGTAACTCTCTTATAAATGGCATTTAGAACATTTTCTTCAACTTTATATACTGAGTTAGTTATTGCATTTATAAATATAATAATAAAAGCTTACGCCTCGTTTCTGAGCACGCCCAGTTCAAGGGCGCTGAGCTAATACCTGTTACAGACACGTTTTCTTTGGTCACCCACCGAACCCACCAGTGGTTTACACGGCAAATATGCTGAGCGGACTTTTGTTACAATTTCGATTGAACAGATGATAATCTGGTGTGGTCAACAGTTTTAGCAAGGTCAGTACTCTCACACCCTTGTCCACAATGACTTCGCGCTAGCACAACAATCGATGGCGTCTAAATATTTCCGCCTACCCATTTTCATTCACTAGGTTTGGGTAAATCCTTGATATGGTTTTTAGGTACTTACCAAAAGTGATGCGAGCTGGGGTTACCTCCTTGATTAATCGCTAATTGTGAAATTCAAACCATTGCTGTCTCATGTTCGAAAAAAGAATATTAAAGCCCCTAACCACGCATCAAATCCGAATTTGTAGAACTGAATATTTACCTCCGTATATATCAGTCGGTTATGTGCCATGCGTAATACACGCTTAGGCGATCATGTATCTTTCGATACATGACTGACAAGGCATATTTTTTCCCGCAGTTTGCCGAATCTTTCTGCGGTAGACCAGTTGCCAGCCAAGGCTATAGAACCCGGTCTGTCCTGCTATTTACCGATTAGTTAGTTTGCGGCCACAGCCGAGATTGAACTCACCAATACTTTGATTGGTGTAGTTCATAATCTTGTCAAATAGCTGAATTCTTTCAAGGGTGTTTTTATCGTGACACCATCACTAAATGGATTGCCAACTAAGAGCGGGTTTGAATTCAGAGTTTTCCTTCTCCTAGACCAGTTGCCATCAAAGGCTATAGAACCCAGTCTATCCTGCTATTTACCCATAGCTGGAGGGAGAAGAAAGAGGATTCACACCTTTCCCAAGGGTGTTAGCACGTAAGTGAATGTAATGGATTCGACTGGAATTCGAACTCGGCTCTCCGATTCCTCAATCCAAGCCGCTATCCATTACTCCACCGTGCCTCCTTTACCCACAGCTAGGAGGGCGAATTAGAGGATTCACACTTTACCCAAGATATTAGCACATCAGTCAGTCAGTTATATGCCATACGTGATACACGCTTAGGCAATCATGTATCTTTCGATAAATGACTGACGAGGCAGATTTTTTTCCCTGCAATAGTTTGCCATTTCTTTCTGCGGTAGACCAGTTGCCATCCAAGGCTATAGAACCCAGTCTGTCCTGCTATTTATCCATAGCTGGGAGGGCGAAGTAGAGGATTCACACTTTTCCCAAGGTATTAGCACATCAGTCAGTCAGTTATGTGCCATACGTGATACACGCTTAGGCGATCATGTATCTTTCGATACATGACTGACGAGGCAGATTTTTTCCCTGCAGTAGGTTGCCATTTCTTTCTGCGGTAGATCAGTTGCCATTCAAGGCTATAGAACTCAGTCTGTCCTGCTATTTACCCATAGCTGGGGGGGAGAAAAGGATTCCTACCTTCTCCAAGGGTATTAGCACGTAAGTGTATGTAATGGATTCGATATGCGATTCCAAATTTTCAAAGAGTTTGAACAGATTGATTATGTCCATCTGTGAAATTATTCGCTGTTTTTCGTATCTTTTTGTACATTACTGAAATCTCTTGAAATCATTCCTCCATAAAATAATAAATCTTTTTCTAGTATTTTTTTTTCTTCGGGAAAGGTTAGCGCCTTAATCTCTGCAAAAAATTTCGATAGCATTTACAGTATTCTTACGTTCTCTCTAAGACACGGTTTAATGCCAATTGATGCCATGATCATAATCTAACAATGCTGCAACCCTTAGCCTTCTCTTCAAAAAAGCTAATCCTAGAATTTATATTTTCTTCTTTATTTACTTTTAATGTCATGTCCCTCTCATGACTCGCCAAAGATTCCTTTTCTTTATTATAAATTAACCCAAAAAATCCTTGCCATTTTTTTACGCCGTTTAGGTTTATCTCTTGTTTGTTGTTCAGGATTGGGTTTCGGGTTCCTCCTAAAACCTTTTCATTCTCTTTCACTCCCGTAACGCCTTGTGTCTTAGTGGCATTATCGCCTTACTTGGGGTGAATTGATTGACAAAAACAATTCAACTGTGATTTATACTTATTTGTTCTTCGAATGTTCATCAAATGCATCGATTTTTTTGTGACGTACGGTAGCTGTTAATAATTAAGTATAACTCAAAACTTCAATCTTATATATAAAGTACAGTGTATGTTTGTGTGTTTGTGCGTGTGTGTTTCCAAGCAACTCCCCCGCTCCCACTGTTCTGATTTAAATGATTCATAGCACATTCAAAATCTCTAGATTTGAGTTGAGCTCAGATTCGGGGTTGCCAGATTATGCGACGTTAAAAATATATATTAATACATTATACTAGCCATTATCTTTGCTTTCATGGTTCTAGGGCAGTAACTCTTATTTTCTTTTTGTATCCAAAACTGCAGTGCACATTTGATTATAAACTAGATTAAAAGCCGCCCTTTTGGTCGGCATTTAAGCTAGCTCCTGTGGGGGACATTTGGTTTGGCTATCACCACAATTGCTAGGGAGAAATAGATGCCATAGGCATCAATAAACTATAGAACTCAAAATTGATAGCTGCATTTAAGTATTGGATTAATGTTTAAGCTTACCTTTTAAAGGTTCAACGATAATTCTTCTGCTGCCACTTAATTTAAAGACGATTTGATGTACATAGATCCTTTTTCTCCGTACAATTATTTTTATTTTATGGGTGACAGAACAGGGGACAATTTATAAGATAAAATTAATATAGTGTAAAGATGGGAAAATAGAAATTAGAATTAATTATACATTCAATATTTGAAGAGTTAGAGAGACATAATAGCTAATTAAGTAAAACCTATATTAAGGAATCAATATGAATAAACGTGGAATTGGAGCAAAATTATCCAACGAATTCTGGGGTTAAAAAGCCACAAATCTACTTTATAGTAATTTGTATTTGCTTAACCCCCCACGAGGTTGTGATACAAGGTCGGTTTAATTGGTGAGCCCGAGCGCGTACACCCGGGCTAGGAACAAAAAATTCCCGTCGGTTGCGCTGGCCTCGGTGCGAGAACCGATCCCTCTCTATAGTGCAATGAGAGGGCGCGGTCTCCGGCAAATATTCCCCAGGGCCGGCACCTCTCAGTAAAATTTTCCTCAGTTGCGACTCTGTCCTTTGGCAGAGTCGTCCCTGAGTGCACCCTGCCCAAGGACAGAGACGCAACTGAGAGATGACAAGTAATGTGTTACAAACCATCAGAGAGAGAGCGAGAGAGAGAGAGAGAGATTTACACACAACTTTATAGTAATTTATACTCTGGACGCTCAATATCAGAATTATATATTATCTACGTCTAGGTGATATCAATCTTCAGGTTTAACTAATTTGAATATTGATTTTAAAAAAGTGTATTTCATTAATTAATTGCCCTTCATTAGTGTTCTTTTATTCAAGGATTTTCTTGATTTTCATATCCAAAATAGTACTGTTTAGGAATATTGTCTTATATAGTACAGAAAAATGTTTAAAATTTTACTTGCCTTTCAACAAGTTGGCATCTATTTGTAAAACTTTCCTTAACTATAATAAACCAATTTATGAATGAAATGTTCCTTTAAAATTTGTTTTAAACATTTGAAGTAGTGAATGTATCTTATTTTAGGAAGCGATAGCGAACGTGTGAAGCCTGCTAATGTTAAATAAAACACTATTTAATTACAGTCTCAAATAAATATTTAACAAGAACAAAGGAGTAAAAGTGAACGAAAGATAATTAACCATTTCAGTAAATATCTTCTTGGTAGCGCGGCTCGACTTAACATTCGATAAATCCTAAATCAAAACCCAAATCATCGCCGAACAATGATGCACACTAATTCGACTGGATAGTTCCACTCAATAGTCTCTCAATAATCACTGCAGTCAGTAGCCTGACACTGCTATTTATACACCTGGCGGAAAATATATATTCATAAGTACAGAGTTTCACGCTCGAACCTCGGTGTCGGTAGTTGCTCATTTTCTTCTTATATGACAGTTTTTAAGTTCTAGTTTCATACTGATACGATTTTACTCCCTCGGTAAAGAGTACTTCTTTTTCTGAAACAATTCTTAACATTTGCACTTTATGTGTCATTAGTATTAGATTCTATGATCAATTGCCTATAGATAATGCCGTGCTTTCTTTCAGATTAAAACATAAAGGATAAACAATGATGTACGATGTTTCTTATTCAGAATTTATTTTTCACCAAAATAAAGTAAATTTATGATTTCGTCAGAAAAAAAGTATTATTAGCAAATATAGGGAACCAACTAATAAGATTTACATTTCAAAGTTTTTACGCCGTGTTGGAAGAAGTAATAAACCGATGTACAAATGAATGCGCCACATGTCGGGACAGCGGTGGGCTGGGTTGTGATTCATTGCGCTTGCATAATGCAGGTGCGTTGCGCACACTCATCAGCCACAGCTCGAGCAGTGATGAAGAAACATAGCGGTGTCGAAGCAGCTCGTTCGGGCTTGTCAGTTTTATGAGTTTAAGGTAGGATTGTCCTCAGCTGCATCAAGTAAGCACCGCCGGGCTTTGGTTCCAGAAGTTCGTGTCGGGAGACCTGTAACTTTGTGATGAACCGACTAGTGGATGATGAGGCCTCGAAGGCTACCATAGAGGAGGACAACAGCCAAATCTGTGGTGAGCTTGTCGAACGCTTCCAGGTTTCTGAAGAAACAGTCAGATTTCACCTGCACTGCATAGGAAAAGGCTTACAAGTTGAGCAAGTGGGTACCCCATACACTGTCAGACGCTAACTAGCAACGACGGGTAACAGCCTGTTTCTCGTTTGTTTCTTGGCACCACAACGTATCCATATTTGATCGTGTGGCACCTCGAGGCGGTGTAATGGTTAGCAAGCTTGGCTCGCTAGAACAATTTCAACTAAGTAGTGAGTTCGATCTTCACTGGGTGCCCCCTAACTTTGGCCTTGTGCCACATCTAAGCTACGCTTGGAAAATCACTATTTGATCGAGTGCTCACAAATGTCGAAAAGTGGGTCCCGGATGACAATCCCAAGCGTACCAGACATTGGTTGTCACCACGGAACCCTGTGCCTCACACGACAAGACTACATCTTCAGCCATGCAAGTTTTTATTTTTTATTTTTTTTTTTTTAAATTATGGTATGTATCTGGTTGGAGCCAAACCATCACTTCGGACATGTACTCGCAGTAGTTGAAATGTCTGCAACAGACACTGAAGCGGAAGCCGCTAACAATGGTTAATCGTAAGGTCTCATGAGGTACGGATGGCCAGGGATAACTGGACAACCACCTTTGTGGGAAATCCTAGGTAAATGAAGCAGATTTGCCGGAAGAACTCTTCTTTACGTCCAAGACCCCCTAATTTTTAACAACAAGGGCATTGCGCAGCTGGAAGCATATGGTCAAATGGTTCTGGATTCCGATGGGAATTACCTTGAGAACTAACGGTATTACAAATTTTCTGTATACCTTTTTTCTACTAAATCAAAAACGACAAAGATTTCTTTTTTGGTTACCTTGTATCTATGAATTGTCATGACTTCTTGGTTTCTTTTTGCCTTCCCTACGGTTTTAAATTTATAGTATTCCTTCACTAAAAATGCTTACCACCGAACGCTAGAAGCCCGGTCTACACTGCTATTTAACTCATAGTTGAAGGGTGAGCAGAAGAGGTGGATTCATGCCTTTCCCGAAACCAGTAATATGAAAGGAAATGCAGCAGACTAAGTCGGAATTTGAACTCGGCTCGTGGATTGCACTTCCGTGCAGATAGCCATTACACTAACCGCACATTCACTTCAACACGTCTCCACCAATACCGCCTCTTTATTATCTGTGAATTGCTATGACCTATTGGTGAAGATAGTCAATTTGTTACCCATTGGTTTGAAATTCAAAGTAGCTATTTTCCTAAACTATCTACCACCCATGGTTATAGAGTCACGTCTGCTTTGTTCTTTAATCCATAGCTGGGGAAAAGAAGAAATTGAGTGATGCTTTTTCCCAAGATGATTTGTCCAAAAGCGAACACAACATATGAGACGTTAATCTGAACTCGGTTCACCGATTTTACATTCTGCAAGAAAAACAGTCGCGCTTAAAGCACATTCAGGTTTTTTTTTCATACATAGTGATACAATATATTCATAAATATACTTATTTGCATTATTTACATTATTTGGACTATTATCCTCATCTTCATTGTCATATTCACAACGTTTCGTCCATTGTACGCTCCGGCTTACTTCAAGTGATTGGAATTTCGAAATGAACCCTTTATTTCGTCCACTGGGGTAGATTGTTCTAGTTCCACGTGCCATGCCTCTTCCGGTGTCTCAGTTATTTCTCTTTAACCATTGGAGATTATCAGAGATCATTGGAGCTTATCAGAGACAAGATTTTTTTAAAGATATCTGTTGACAGAAAAAAGCACAGTGAGAAGCTGGCTCATTTCTTTTCCAAGGGTATTAGTGTAACAGAGCATAAGCAATTGAAGTTTGAATTTAATTTGGTAACTCTATTTTTCCTGCTGATAGCTATTAAGCCGTGTCGTATATTTGAACAATGTGAAGACAGAGCATAGTGCGAAAAAGGTACGTGCTTTTCCTATGACTTTTTTTGCTCAGTATAAATGAAAAAATATCAGTTGAAATTCGGAATTTATTGATTAAATCAATTTTCGTTGCAAATAGTCGTTATTCTAGCTTGTAACGCCTCGTTGATACCGCGTAGTATTTGCCTAATAAATCAACGAAATGTCGACAGTTTGAATGAAAAATATAAAACTAGCATCATAAAAGTTGCAACTGTTTAAAAATGATCATTTTACATGCTGGATTTTATTTGAGAAATGAGACATAGTATTGGCTATGTAGGTAAGTTGTACTGTTTTAACCATTTCCTAAGACAAAAAGAAGGTAAAAATAGATTAAGACAAAGAGAGGGAAAAAGAGAAAGTAGCTTACAATCTAACATAGATAGGTAGATAGATAGATAGATAGATAGATAGATAGATAGATAGATAATATGCTGAAACAACTAGATAGATGGTGTCAAAAAGAAGAAATGGTTAGAAAAAATGTCTAAAAGTAGAAATATTCAGAAAAAGTGTCAAAAGGAAGAAAATGTTTGGAAAAAGTATCAAAAAAATAAATGTTTAGAAAGATTGACAAAAAGAGGAAATTTTGGAAAAAATTTTAAAAAGTAGAAATGTTCGGAAAAATAAGAAAAATTTGCAAAAGTGTCAAAAAGAAGAATACCTTGAAAAAACTGGCAGCAAGAAGGAATTTCTGGAGAAAGTTGCATACAGTAGAAATGTTTAGGAAAACGTGTCGAAAAGAAGAAATGTTTGGAAAAGTGGTAAAAATTAAAAATGTTGGGGAAAAGTGATAAAAATGTAATATCTGGATGAAATGTTTGGAAAAAGCGTGAAGAAGAAGAAATGTTGGAAAAAGTTTCAAAAAGAAGAAATGTTTGGAAAAATGTCAAAAAGAAGAAAAGTTTTAAAACTGGTAAGGAGAAAGAATATTTGGAAAAGTGGTAAAAAGATGAAATGCTTGGAAAAGTGGTAATATAAAAAAATATTTGGAAAATGTCTATAAGAAGATATATTTTGAAAAATGTCATAAAGTAGAAATGTTTGGAAAAAAATCTCAAAAAAAGAAAAAGTGGTAAAAGGATGTAATGTTTGGAAAAATTGGAAAATGTAATGTTTGGAAAAATTGGCAAGAAGAAGAAATGTTTGGAAAAAGTGGCTAAATTAAGAAATGTTTTGAAAAAGTTTTAAAAAGATGTAGAATTGGAAAAACTGGCAAGTTGAAGGTAAAAAGAGGAAATGATTGGAAAAAGTCTCAAAAAAGTTTGAAAAAACTGACAAGAAGGAAGGAAGGTTTGCTAAAAGTGGCAAAAAGTAGAAAAGTTTGAAAGAAAATAATGAGAGTAAAAACTGGCAAAAAATAAAACGTTTGGAAAAATTGGTAAAAAAATAAAATGTTTGGAAAAATTGGTAAAAAAATAAAATGTTTGGAAAATTTGGTAACTGACAAAAAGTACAAATGTTTGGAAAAAGTGTGGAAAAGAAAAATAGGTTGGAAAAAGTGGTAAAAAGAAAAAATATTTGGAAAAAATGAAAAACAAATAACGTTAAAAAATGTATCAAAAACAAGAAATACTTGTAAAAGTTGCAAAAATATTAAACGAAGAAATTTATGGCAAAAGTGGCAAGAAGAAGTGTCTGAATATGTGACAAAATGAAGAAATGGTTGAAGTAAGTTGCAAAAAGAAGAAATATTTCGAAAAAGTTGTACATACATTAAAGTGTTTGGAAAAAGTGAAGAAATATTTGGAAAAGTCGCAAGAAGAAAAAACGTTTGGAAAAAAATGTCAAACAGCAGAAATATTTGAAAACTGGCAAGGAAAGGAATGTTTGGAAAAGTGGTAAAAAGAAAAAATGTTTGGAAAAAGTAACGAAAAGAAGAAATTTTGGAAAAGTTTTAAATTTAGAAAAGTGTCAAGGATAAGAAATGTCTGGAAAAAGTGGTAAAAAGTAAAAATGTTGGGAAAAGTGATAAAAATCTGGATGAAATGTTTGAAAAAAGTGTGAAGAAGAAGAAATGTTTGGAAAAAGTATGAAGAAGAAGAAATGTTTGGAAAAAAGTATGAGGAAGAAGAAATGTTTGGAAAAGTGTGAAGAAGAAGAAATTTTTGGACAAAGTGATAAAAAGATGAAATGTTTGAAAAAATGGCAAACAGAAGAAATGTTTGGAAAAAGTTTCAAAAAGTCGAGAAAAATATTTGAATCAGTGATTATAAAAAGAAAAAAGAAAGAAATTTAAAGCCTGGAAAAAAAGAAGAAATGTTTGAAATGCGGAAAAAAATGCGTGGAAAAAGAAGAAACATTTGAAACGTAGAAAAAAAAAAGAAATGTTTGAAAAGTCAAGAAAAGAATAAATTTCTTAAACAGTTACTAAAAGAAGAAATTGTCGAAGCGTGGAAAAAACAATCTTCATCAACTCTTCCAGACGGTGTCCTTATTTAGGTTGGTGAATGTTTTCATAATCCTTGCCTTCAGTTCATTTTGGGGGTTTTGTTGGCCTCTCGCGCAACTTCGCCCCACGAATAATAATCAAGGGGGTTGCAGTCTGGGTAGTTAGTTGGCCAGATGTAAGGGATGATGTGATCAAAAAAATTATCTGAAAGTAAAATCAAGAGACATATGAATCGTGGAAAAATAAGAAATATTTGAATTTTGGAAAAAAGAAAAATTTCAAGCGTGGAACAAAGACATGTTTGAAGCGTGGAAAAAGTAATAAATGTCTGAAGCGTGTTAAAAAGATATGTTTGAAGCTTGGAAACAGTAAAAACAAAACGTAGAAAAAATAGTACTATTAGAAGAGTCGAGAAAGAAGAAATATTCCACGTGTGGAAAAAAGAAATGTTTGAAGAGTCGCGAAAACAAGACATTTTTAACCAGTCACTACAAGAAGAAAAGTTTGAATGATGGAAAAAAGAAGAAATGTTTGAAGCGTGGCAAAACAAGTACTATTTGGAACGAGGAGAAAAGAAATGTTTGATACATCACAAATCAAGTATTATTTGAACCGAGCAAAAAAGTAGAAATGTTTGAAGCGTGGCAAAATAAGTATTATTTGAAGCGAGCAAAAAAGAAGAAATGTTTGAAGCATGGAAAAAAAAGTATTATTTGAAACGATCAAAAACGAAATGTTTGAAGCGTGGCAAAACAAGTATTAATTGAAACGAGCAATAAAGAAGAAATGTTTGAATCGTGGCAAAACAAGTATTATTTGGAACGAGGAGAAAAGAAGAAATGTTTGAAGTATGGCAAAACAAGTATTATTTGAAACGAGCAAAAAAGAAGAAATGTTTGAATCGTGGCAAAACAAGTATTATTTGGAACAAGGAGAAAAGAAGAAATGTTTGAAGTATGGCAAAACAAGTATTATTTGAAGCGAGCAAAAAAGAAGAAATGTTTGAAGCATGGCAAAACAAGTATTATTTGAAGCAAGCAAAAAAGAAGAAATGTTTGAAGCGTGGCAAAACAAGTATTATTTGAAACGAGCAAAAAAGAAGAAATATTTGAAGCATGCCAAAACAAGTATTATTTGAAACGAGCAAAAAAGAAGAAATGTTTGAATCGTGGCAAAACAAGTATTATTTGGTACGAGGAGAAAAGAAGAAATATTTGAAGCATGGCAAAACAAGTATTATTTGAAGCATGCAAAAAAGAAGAAATGTTTGAAGCGTGGCAAAACAAGTATTATTTGAAGCAAGTAAAAAAGTAGAAATGTTTGAAGCGTGGCAAAACAAGTATTAATTGAAGCGAGCAAAAAAGAAGAAATGTTTGAAACGTGTCAAAACAAATATTATTTGGAACGAGGAGAAATGAAGAAATGTTTGAAGTATGGCAAAACAAGTATTATTTGAAGCGAGCAAAAAGGAAAAATGTTTGAAAAATTAGCAAGATCCAGTGATATATGAATCGTGGAAAAAGGGAAGAAATATTGGAAGCGTCAGAAAAAGAAGAATTTGAAATTTAGGAAAAAGAAAAAAAATTCAAGCGTGGAACAATGAAGAAATTTTTGAAGCGTGGAAAAAGTAAAAATATTTGAAACGGAGAACTGTTTGAAGAGTCGAGAAACAAGAAATGTTTGAAACAGTGAATAAAAGTAAATGCTTGAAGAGTGGAAAAAGAAGAAATTTTTTAAGCGTGAAAAAAACAAGAAATGCTTGAAGCGATGTAAATACGAAATACTTGACGCGTTGAAAAAAGAAGAAATATTTGAAACTCGGAAAAAACAAGAAATGCTTGAACCGTGAAAAAATGAGTATGATTTCAAGCCTGGAAAAAAGAAAATGTTCCAAAAAATTAGAAAAATCTAGAGACATATGAATCGTGAAAAAATAGAAGAAATATTAGAGACATTGAAAAAGGAAGAAAAATTTGAAATGTGGAAAAAGAAACGTTTGAAAAGTGGAAAAAAAGTGAAATTATTTGAAACGTGTAAAATAGTAGAACTGATTGAAGAATCGAGAAAGAAGAAATATTTTAAACGATGACGAAAAGAAATGTTTGAATTTTGGAAAACAGAAGAAAAAATTCAAGCGTCGAACAAAGAAGAAATGTTTGAAGTGTGGAAAAAGTAAAAAATTTTGAAACGCAAAAACATTAAAGCTGTTTGAAGATTCGAGAAACATAAAATATTTGAAACCGTGACTAAAAGTAAATGCTTAAAGAGTGGAAAAACGAAGAATTCTTTTAAGCGTGGAAAAAAGAAGAAATATTTGAAAAGTGGAAAAAAGAAGTAATGCCTGAAGTGTGAAAAAAAGAAAAAAATATTTGTAGCGTGAAAAAAGAAGACATGTTTGAAGCCTTGAAAAAAGAAGAAATGTTTGAAGAGTGGAAAAAAGAAGAAAAATTTAAAACGTGAAAAAAAAACAGAAATGTTTTTAAGAAAAAAACAAATATTTCAAGCGTGAATAAAAAAATGTTTGAAACGTGGAAAAAAAATTAAATGTTTGAAGTGTCGCGAAAAGAAGACTTTTTAAAACAGTGATTAAAAGAAGAAATGATTGAAAAATTATCAAAACCAAGAAATATAAGCGTGGAAAAAAATATGAAATGTTTTAAGCGTGCACCAAGAAAATATGTTTAAAGCTTGGAAGAAGAAAAATGCTTGAAGCGTTGAAAAAGAAATGTTTGAAGCGTGGAAAAAATTAAATGTTTGAAGTGTCGCGAAAACAAGACTTTTTAAAACAGTGACTAAAAGAAGAAATGTTTGAAAAATTAATGTTTGAAGCGTGGAAGAAAAAATGCTTGAAGGGTGGAACAAAGAAATGTTTGAAGCGTAGAAAAAAGAAATGTTTGAAACGTGGAAAAAAAATGAAATGTTTGAAGTGTCGCGAAAAGAAGACTTTTTAAAACAGTGACTAAAAGAAGAAATGTTTGAAAAATTATTAAATCCAAGAAATATAAGCGGGGTAAAAAAAGATGAAATGTTTGAGCGTGCAACAAGAAAAAATGCTTGAAGCGTGGAAAAAAAGAAATGTTTGAAGCGTAGAAAAAAGAAATGTTTCAAGCGTGGAAAAACAAGTCTAGTTTGAAGAGGGAAATAAGGCAGAAATGTTTCAATCGAGGAAAAAAATGAAATCATTGAAAAGTGAAAAAAAGTAGAACTGTTTGAAGAGTCGAAAAAGAAGAAATATTGGAAACAATGACGAAAAGAAGAAATGTTTGAAGCGTGGAAAAAGAAGTAATGTTTGAAGAGTGAAATGAAGAAGAAATGTTTGAAGCATGGAAAAAAGAAAAAATATATCCATCGTGGATAAAGAAGGAATGTTTGAAGCCTGGAAAAAAGGCGAAATGTTTGAATTATCGTGAAAAGAAGACACATTTAAAACAGTGAGAGAAAAAAGAACTGTTAGAAAAATTTTCAAAACCAAGAAATATAAACGTGAAAAAAAGGAAGAAATATTTGAAGTTGGCGAAGAAAAATTTCAAGCATGAAAAATAGATAAAATGTTTGAAGCGTGGAAAAAACAATAAATGTTTGAAGCGTAGAACAAGAAGAAATGTTTGAAGCGTAGAAAAACGAAGAAATGTTTAAAGCTTGGAAAAAGAAAAATATTTGAAGCATGAAAAGATGAAATGTTTAAAATATTTGATGAGTGGAAAAAAAGCGAGGAAAAACGAAGAAATATTTGAAGTGTAGAACAAGAAGGAATGTTTGAAGCGTGGAAAAAAGTTAAATGTTTGAAGTTCCGCGAAAAGAAGTCATTTTTGAAACAGTGACTAAAAGAAGAAATGTTTGAAAAATTAGCAAAGCCATGAAGCGTGAAAAAAGGAAGAAATATTTGAAGTTTGGAAAAAAGGAACAAAAATTTCAACCTTGATAAAGAGATGAAATATTTGAAACAAGGAAAAAGCAATAAATGTTTGAAGCGCTCAAAAAAGCGATAAATGTTTCAAGCATGGAAAAAACAATAAATTAAAAAAAGCGTGGAACAAGAAGAAATTTTGAAGCGTGGAAAAAGAAACGTTTGAAAAGTGGAAAAAAAGTGAAATCATTTGAAACGCGTAAAATAGTAGAACTGTTTGAAGAGTCGAGAAAGAAGAAATATTTGAAATGATGACGAAAAGAAATGTTTGAAGCGTGAAAAAAGAAATGTTTGAAACGGGGAGAAAATGTTTGAAGCATGGAAAAAAAAGATATATTTGAAGCGTAGAAAAAAGAAATATTTGAAGCGTGGAAAAACGAAATGTTTGTTTTGAAACGTGGAAAAAAGAAATGTTTGAAGCGTAGAAAAAATGAATATTTGATTCGTGGAAAATAAGAAATGTTTGAAGCGTGGAAAAAGAAATGCTTGATACGTGGAAAAAAGAAATGTTTGAAGCGTGGAAAAAAGAAATGTTTGAAGTGTGGAAAAAAAGAAATGTTTGAAGCGTGGAAAAAAGAAATGTTTGAAGCGTGGAAAAACGAAATGTTTGTTTTGAAACGTGGAAAAAAGAAATGTGTGAAGCGTGGAAAATAAGAAATGTTTGAAGCGTGGAAAATAAGAAATGTTTGAAGCGTGGAAAAAAGAAATGTTTGAAGCGTGGAAAATAAGAAATGTTTGTTTTGAAACGTGGAAAAAAGAAATGTTTGATTCATGGAAAAAGAAATGTTTGAAGCGTGGAAAAAAGAAATGTTTGAAGTGTGGAAAAAAGAAATGTTTGATTCGTGGAAAATAAGAAATGTTTGAAGCGTGGAAAAAAGAAATGTTTGATTCGTGGAAAAAAAGAAATGTTTGAAGCGTGGAAAAAGAGAAATGTTGTTTGAAGCGTGGAAAAAAGAAATGTTTGAAGCGTGGAAAAGAATGTTTGAAGCATGGAAAAAAGAAATGTTTGAAGCGTGGGAAAAAGAAGAAATTTTTAAAAAATTACCAAAACCAAGATATATATGAAGCGAGGAAAATAGAAATGTTTTAAAAGTAATAAAAACATATTTCAAAAGTGTGACGAAATGAAAGAAATGTTTGTAAATTGTGTCTAAAATGAGAATTATTTTACGAATTTCGAATATAAGCATTTGAAAATGTAACAAAAACAAAAATATTTGAGAAGTGGCTAAAGGAAAAAATATTTGATAAATTGATAAAAAAGAGATATCCTCAATGACTTGAAACAAAAAAAATGTTTGAAAATGGAGGCAAAACAGCTTTTAGAAAAGCCATAAAAAGATAGCAAAATAATAAAGTAAATCGAAAGTCATAAAAGATGAATGAAGAAAGCAGCTAATGAAGGATAAATTTAAATAAATAATATAAAATATAACAGATCTTCCCCACTGGTTGCATAGAATTGTGACGGGGATATTGTCGATTGCACATCGGAAGTGTTGGTTGGACTATGGACAGAGCTAAGTGATTATTTAAGACGGTTACGAAACTCAAATCCCACGTCCAGCCATTAAAGGTTCTTTAAAATAACACACAGTCAACAGAAAGAGGCGACTGGGAGAAGAAGGTTAGAACAAATGATAAATGAATGGACGGTCGGACTATCGGAAATTGCCATATTAAATGGCAGAGAGCGATTCTAATGAGATGCTCAAAATGGTAAGGGTGAGAACGATACGAGTGAAAAGATGTTGGTGGGCAGAGAATGGGCAATTTAAGAACACGAAGACAAACTGTGATTTTTGGACGCAAAAAGAAAGCAACTTTTGCCTGATGGGGAAAATATCCGCTGGGATCCAACCTTGTTTTTATCACTTCCGGTTCTTTTTCACCCTTTCTTTAATACAATATATAGATTGATCTTGGCTAAACTTAGGACAAATTGACTGGGAATCACTTATCTAGCTCTGTAAATAGATTCCGCCAAAGCACACACGCACGCACGCAGGCACTCACGGACGCACGCACACTCACACTCACACACAATAATAGCTGGCCACTCGTATTCTATCCCTATTGCAGTCGCTCGCTCAGGCATATTTCTGTTTGTTCAACACCCATCCATGATTTATACTGCAACTATGCTGAGCAGTTTCTGAGAAAGAGCGTGTTATCTAGCGTGACCAACAATCTGAACAAAGGCAGCACACTCAAACCCTCGGTCACAATGACTTGTGACATCGTGCTAACACAGCTGTCGACGACTCCCAAGTGTTACGTCTACCCAATTTCACACACTAGGCTTAGGTCAACCTGTGGTATGGTTTTCAGGCACTTTCCAAAGGTGCCGCACGTTGGGATCGCCCCCATCCAGACCGATAACATCTCCTTCCTGACAAATCAACCATGGTGAGTTTCGAACTCGGGTCTCATGATCGGAAAACGAACATTCTAACTGCATATATATATATATATATATATATATATATATATATATATATATATATATATATATATATATAATCCGGTGTTCTTATTGATATTTTTTTATTTTTACAAAACATTACCCAATGTAAATTTACAGAGCATAAATATTATAAATTAACTGATTTAAAATATGGTTTCTTCGCTACACAGTAATAACCATGTTTCAAAAGCTGAAGCCAAAAACTTCAAATTCAATTATACAATTAAATTAAAAGCATTAGTTCCGTTTCATATATATATATATAAGTGCAGTAGATAAATTATAATCTAAATTACGCAAACATGAAAATAACACTGAGATATTATTTTAACATATATATTTACCAAAATTACACAAAAATATCTTGAAATAGGAAAAAGTAAATTTATTAAATAAAATCGCCATTAGCTTCAATCACGGCCTCCAGACAACTTCAGCATCTCCATGAACTCTTCTGGACCGTGTCCTTGTTTAAATTAATGAATGCTTCCATAACCCTTGCCTTGAGTTCATTTTTGGGGTTACAAAGAGTTTTTTCGGTCCCTTGTTCAACTGCACCCCACACATAATAATCAAGGGTGTTGCAGTCTGGGTAGTTAGGTGACCAGATGTAAGGGTGATGTGCTCGCAAAAATTATCTGAAAGCCATGACTGTGTTCTCCTGCTCGTGAGGCATGGTGCAGTCCTGTTGCCAGAGATAGGGTCTTCCAGCAGCCACCCTCTTGACCCAAGGCAGCACTAACTCTTCAAGTATTTGATATCGGCCTCCGTCTGAGGCCCTATGCGAAGATGAATGGAGGCATAACGTCGCCATCACTAATGATCACTCCAAACACCTTCGTAATTACTGTTAGACTCATCCAACACTTTCCGAATCTTTGCAGTGTCCTCTGATTGACACCCAAACACTAAAATGTTCCTATTGAAGATTCCGGCGCGAATGCCAAGCAGTACAGCATACCGTTTCCAAATTTCTCGCGGAGTGAATTCCATCATGGTGCCCTTTTTCTCACAACTGACTCTACTATACTGTGCAGTCACAAAATCAAAAACAAACGACACGCATGCGCGAAATTAAAAATATAACATTGTGACAATTCACCCATCTCATGAAAACAATGTATATGTTTTTATATATCAGAACAATTTAAGGAAAACCCATGACAAAGTGAATAAAAACTTTTTTTTTTTACTTCCTCGGACCAAAGTTTTTTTGGGTTTTTTTTTATCATTTCACCCCAAGTAAGGCTGGAATGCCACTAGTATGCAGGGAGTTGCAGGGAGTGAAAGTGAAAGTGAAAGTGAAAGAGAAGACTGAAAATAGGGAGGATTGAGAAAAGGAGAAAAGATGTAGTGGGTTCAAGAAGACAGAAGATTTCGATTGATGTTGCATTTAAATTTTTGAAGACTGTAGTTATCAGGGAAGCAAGTAAATGGGAGGGAGTTCCACAAGTGGGAAGTGCGAGAAAATAAACCGTTGGATTAGAAGTGACGGTTGCATTTAGATATTTCAACAGTAAAATGTGGGACCTAGATGCTAAATTCTAATATTCGGTAAACTAGCGAAAAAAGCTCCTTAGATCAGTAGCCATAAAAATATTTATAGAAAAGACAAAGGGAAGCGACGTCACGTCGATGCTAAATCAGGATCGATTATATTAAGTGATGTTTCCGTTGATGTGATTGCACATACGCATGAAGATTTTTTTTTAATATTTGCTCATGTATAGCCTAGATGAGTGTACTCAGTTAATGCGCGTCCTGCTTCTACTGAGCCCAAGCATACACTGACCGGTCCAGGGTTTGAATTCACAATTACTATGTTGCCAAATCCACATACCAACTCTTTCATATTGTCCCGAAGGGAAGAAAGGCAACGAGAAAAGCGAGTAATCTATCTACACAACAAGCTTGTGTAACCAAGGGAATAGCCTCGTGAATTCGAGCGTTTGTTCGTGAATTTGGTGAGAGTAATTGTGAGTTCAATCCCTGTATCGGACAATGTGTACTTAGAATCAATGAAAACGGTAATCAATAACTGAGCCGTACAAAATATAAAAACAAAACAAGCTATCCCTAGACATGGGCAGTAAAATGATATCCGTCTACACCGTAGATTAAACAAAGAGTTCAGTTTGAAATTCCTTGTATGGATTGACATATATTTGATGAAGGCCAGACTGAACAGCCGAAACGTTGTGATAACAACAACAAAAATGAGGATCATTGTCTGCATGCAAATAGTTTAAATAATGATAACTCTGGAATTCAGGCAAGAATCACGTTATATCGCTTTTGAAATTTCAAATGCTGTCAAATGCTAACGTATTTTTCATTCAACAAGTTTGAAATTACTTATATTATTTACTTTATTCGAACTGTTATCCTCACTTCATTGCCATATTCATAACTTTTCGGCCGTTGTGCACTCCGGCGTTCTTCAGGCGATTGGAACTTTATTTCGCCCACCGGGGTAGATTGTTCTAGTTCCAAGTGCCATGCCTCTTCCGGGTGTCTCAGTTTAACTCAACTCTCCAAGTTTTTGGTTCACCACTACTGTGGTCTGGTATTGAACTCACAACGTTGTGAATATGCCAATGAAGATAACAGTCCGAACAATGTAAATTATTTAAGTAATCATAATACAACATCCCAGAGATATAAACAAGTTTGAACTTGAGTAACGTTCCTTATACAACATATATGCATATAATATCTATTAGTGAATTTAATAGGTTTATCTATTATGAGTACCTGCTAAACTTTAACTTGAAGATAGATAGATAGATAGATAGATAGATAGATAGATAGATGAAAAAATTCAAGAGATGTTTGCAAGAGTCTTGACGTAAATTTCACTGAAAATATTGCCACTGAATTGGATCTAACGCGTAATAAATATGATCGCGTCTGCCTATGTAAGATAGGCTTAAACAGTCATCAAAGACATCACAAACAGAGAAAAGTGGTCCATTACACGGTATAACCCGTTTCTAGTTGCAGGGAGTGCAAAAAAGAATGTGCCTCAGCTGGTGGACTAAAACGACTTTTGAAAATATCAATGTTATAACTACTGCGAAAGACGACTAGCGTTGACACACCTGCGTAAAAGAGTGTAAGCACCTAGCCTAGTCATCAGCAAACTGTGACCTGCGGGTCACATGCAGCCCGGTTGAGGAAAGAATGCTTAGAAAATTGAACACTCACATGAGATGCTGAAAGTAAAATGAACAAAGGGAAATAGTAACCTACCTGCATAACAAGATTGTGTAAATGAATGGCACAACAGAGAATGGGAGAAATAGTAAAAAGATAAACATGACAGCTACAAAGGATGGGAAGTTGTGAAGGGTCATAATCAACTACGTCCTGCCAAGACACGGCGCATAAAAAGGAGAATCGTTGTTTGTTTAGTTTTCGTAATTTCTGAATTTTTTGTCAGTGTATAATTAATTTCATAGCGTTAATTCACTGCATACGCACTAAACAGCTGCATGAAATTCAGACACTTCTAAGATCTCTCTAACATTGAAAATAGTGCTAGGAATATTTGTATCAACCTAATATTTGTTGATAATTTTTTTTTTTTACGGTGTATTCCGACATCTTAATATGCTTTTTACCGGCGGATATACTGTGATGGTTGTTTGGGCATTTTGACGTGGTGTAATGGTTAGAAAGCTTGTCTCGCTAGAACAATTGCGACTGAGTAGTGAGTTCGATCCGCACTGGGTGCCCCATACTTTCGGCCTTGTGCCACATCTGAGCTACGCTTGGAAAATCACTTAGGGCACCTCTAGGCGGTGTAATGGTTAGCCAGCTAGTCTCGCTAGAACAATTACAACTGAGTAGTGAGTTCGATCCTCATTGGGTGCCCCATACTTTCGGCCTTGTGCCACATCTAAGTTACGCTTGGAAAATCACTATGGTTAGAAAGCTTATCTTGCTAGATCAGTTACGACTGAGTAATGAAGTAGGATCCTCTCTGAGTGCCCCATACTTTCGTCCTTGTGCCACATCTAAGCTACGCTTGGAAAATCACTATACTTTAATTCATGTTATTTTTTTTTCGTAAATTCTACGTTTATAATATGTAAGTTGGGACATACGTATTTTAAGCGCAAGATATGCGGGTTTTTTTCCCTTTTTTTTTTAAGTATCCATAATTCATGAAGATGTAAAAGTTATATATTCACAGAGTAAATATAAACTCAGTATACTCATATATATATATATATATATATATATATATATATATGTATGTATGTATGTATGTATGTATGTGTGTATAAGGAACCATATATGTATGCGTACATAATATCCGTACTTTAAAAAATAATAATAATGGAGAATAGAGAAGTAGTAATTTTTGAATATGAATTAGAATATCGTGTAAATTCTGACAACAAAAATGTGAAAGGTCAAACTAGAGGCGCGAACAGGAGAAATATTGTGGCATTGAGATGGAAACTAAAGTCTCGCTGGCGCGTGAGGAAAAATGCGCGAGATTGACCAAGCAGAATATGTTGTTTGGGAAAAAAAAGGCGGGAAGAGAGTTTTGGTTTGGGAATGGGAGGATGCAAGATAACGCGAGCAAAATTATTCGAGCGTTCCAAAAAACGAGAGAGAGAGAGATATAAATAAAGGGGTAGGGGAGGGGAGAAGATCTCAGTTAAGTTGCATTGAGTTAAAGAAATGAGGAGGAAGGAGAGGGGGGGGAGAAAGAGTGTTAGGTGAGAGAAATATGGAGAGAGAGAAAAACACAAGCTGCTTCTAATATTTAATTTTAGTTTTGCATTTAGTGTTAAGAAAAGGCAACTAAAAAAAAGAAAGAAAGAAATATTGAAATTCACTCAAAGTAAAAGGAAAGGAAGAAATCGAGATGAGAATCGAAAATATTTAAAGAATGAAAGAATAAAAAATAGAATGAAAAAAAAGAAAATTAGATGAAAATAATGCTAAAAAGAAACGGAACAGTTTGGAGAAAGAAAGAAAGAAAGAAAGAAAGAAAGAAAGAAAGAAAGAAAGAAAGAAAGAAAGAAAGAAAATTAGATGAATGAGATAAAAAGGAAAGAAAGAAAGAATGTATGAAGAAAGTGGGTAAAATAAAAAATAGACTAATGAAAAAAAATATAGTAAAAAGAAACAAATCAGTTTGGAGATAGATAGATAGATAGATAGATAGATAGATAGATAGATAGATAGATAGATAGATAGATAGATAGATAGATATGAACATACTGAGATAGATAGATAGATAGATAGATAGATAGATAGATAGATAGATAGATAGATATGAACAGACTGAGATAGATAGATAGATAGATAGATAGATAGATAGATAGATAGAGAGAGAGAGAGAGAGAGAGAGAGAGAGAGAGAGAGAAACAAACAAACAAACAAATAGATGTACAATTAGAAAATTTCATAACGAAGAGCAAGAAGAAGAAGAAGAAATTTCCTCTTTTTAAAAATTGACTGCTGGCACAGAAACAATCAGCGATTGCCTTACCCAGCAGGGTTTTGGATTGGGTTGGAATGAGGAAGACATTGCAAGGTGGGGAGCTACAGAACGGTCGGGATGAGCTTTCATTGGAAAAGTGGGAAAGGGAGTGGGCGCTGAAGGGACAAAAATATGAAATCTGCACATAAAACAGTTAATATCAATCCATAAGCGTCTAATAAAGGGATTCTATAGTGTAATGAATAAAAATGAAATCATACCACGCCGCTTCACACAAGAAATTGCTTGTCCACTGGTTCGACTCAAAGTAACGGGCTCAGGAAAATAAATAAATAAACATGAAGTCAAAAAGAAAATCGAGTGATGGGGAAAAAGAGGAAAAACAAAATGAAGGAGTTATCGATTTGAAATAACTTACTATACCGTTACGCTCCACCATCAATACACCAAGCCTTTACCCATCCCTCGGAAGACTATTTCCCAGCCTCGGTTAAATAACGATAAAAGACGGATGATAATGGTGGTGGTGGTGGTGGTGGTGGCCGTCCTTGTCGTTAAGTTGGGAAAAGAGTAGGGGAATAATGTCAAAATTACCTGAGGGAAAGATTAGACCTGATGTGAATTCGAGAAAATATTGGGAAAATAACATTTTAAAAATTACTCGACTGCTAAATACGGCAAGAAAGCTAAGAGTTTTGTGCGGAAGTGAATGGCATTTGTTGTCATTTTAGCTGCTAAAAAACAAAGCTGAAAATGGCAAAAAAAATGATGACTTTATTAAGTAGGGATGATAAGTAAAATTTACAGAGAATTAAAAAAAAAAAATAGATTGTAACAGGACCTCACTCGAGAGATCCAAAACTAATGAGACATCATCAGAAAAATTGTTTTTTAAGAAACTAACCTTGTGCTTGTCATTTATTTTAGCTGCTAAAATATAAAACCGAAAAAATATTACTTCGGTAATTACGTGCAATAAATAAAAATTACAGAAAGAATTTGAAAAGTATAGTAGCAGGATTTCGCCCGTGAGACTCAAAAACCAGTGAGATATATTCAGAAAAAATGTGTTTTTTTTATGAACTTGACCTTTTGCCAAACTTTACATGTCTAAGAGATAATATTCTTTAAATAAACAACAATGTATCAGTGTTGCGATATTTACTAAGCCTAGATTGGAAATTAGAGTAGGAAGACTGTGCTGCGCCAATAATAGGACTTTGCTTGCTTTTCTACTTGTCTAGGAACATATGAAGCTGCCAAAGAGAATCTAGTTTTGAATGACAATATTTGAGTGTTCGTTCCTTCGAAAATGCATCTGGCCTAGTGATAAACCTAATTCACTTTGATAAATGACTATATTTAACAAACTTATGTTTTTCAAGGATGTACGTTGCTCTGCTCGGAAAGTGAAATCAGTAGAGCTGAGTTCGAATTCAGATTCGCTACATTGACTTGCGCGCAAATACCTCAGCTATGGGTTAAACAGTAAGAGAGACTGTTGGTTTGTTTTGTTTTACGTCATATCAACCTCAGTGGGTTATTTAATGCCGACAAGATTTTTATTGCTGGTAATACTTTTTCTTCAAAAATGCAAAGCTGGTAATATTATTTTTCTTTCAAAAATGTATTGCTACTAATATTTTTTCCTCAAAAATGTATTGCTGATAATATTTTTTTCCTCAAAAATGTATTGCTGGTATTAAAACTTATTTTTACACTTTCATAGTGTTTTGACCCGAGTTTGGCGGTTAACTATTTGCCCATAGCTGGGACCCTAACAGGTGCTACCACTCCGGGTCAGAGTGGACCTGGGAATAGCAACAATTAAGAGGTGGGTCCACGCTCCTCAAAACCTCCTGAACAGAGACCTTGCTGTCGGATGTAGTTTATCGTCATACCCAGAACGGACAGACTGTTGGTTAGTAACTAGTCTACCGCAGAAAGAAACGGTAACCTATTGCCTGGTCGATCATGTATTGAAAGAGGCATGATCACCTAAATTTTTATCACGTATGGAACTTAACTGACTGATTGAAGGTTACCGAATTTTTAGATGAAATATTTTTATTAATTTTTTTTTTTTACTAGTTCTTTCATTTCCTGTTACTATTTTTGGGCTGGTCGTTATAAAATTTTCCAACCTTGAAAAAGTAGCATTTAGGAAATAAGGAAAATAAGATTCCAGTAAGGCTTGAACTCACACCCGCTATCATTCAAAAATCAACAATAATAAAATGAAAGAAAAAGATTAAAAAAAATATAATTCCATCTATATTTAAAGTAAGAATTTTTATCTGATTCATTTAAGCGAGCGATACAATTACTGTATATATGTACACTAGTAGAAGAGCCCGGCGTTGCCCGGGGATGTAACAGTAAGAGATAGATCAAGTATCGACCATCATAAAGACTGAGAAATAAAATTGACAAAGATTATTGTTTAAGCTTGACGGACACGCATGTCTTAATTATTTTTTTTTTGTTTTGTTTTGTTTTTTGGAGTTTTTTTACGAATTGGTCAAACCCAAACTCAAACAAAAACATTGTTTTCAATCGTTATGAGTCTACTGATTGAATAGAATTTTATTATAAACAAATGTAAATGGAATTTTTAAAGCATTCTGAATGTAAAAATAAAGAAAAAAGTGTGCAAGACAATAAGAAACACTACCTGCCAAAAAAAAGTGAAGTTTTATTGAATTCGGTTGAAAAATGTAGGAAATCCGATCCCATATATAAACAAACACACACACACATACAAACAACCTGGGTTTTATAACAAGTATAACTCGATATGAGTTGTCCCCCTTTCATTCTCGTGACGCCTCTTAATCGTGTTTTCAAATTGATTTCGTGCAAAAACAATTGTGTTTTTGCAAGTTTTGGCGTTGCCAGAACCACCGCAAGGTAATTTTACGTAGTCCTGTGAAGTTTCGTTGAAATCGGTTGAAAAATGTAGGAAATCCGATCCAATATATAAACGCACACACACACACAACCTGGGTTTTATAATAAGTATGATGACGACTTTCTATATAATGCGGCACATGAATTTTTGCATTAATTTTAAACGGCCGCCCGCAAAAAAAATTACCTGCGTATAATACAAGCGGTCAACGACATTGCATCATTAACATTTCGAAAAATTGACTTTTTGTGTAAGAAAATGAACATAAAATCTCGCGCTATATTCAAGTACACACGGTAATAATTATTCTATTTTTTTCTTTCTTTTGTTTGTAATCTATTAGCAAGAGGATTATTGATTATTAATTATTTTATCTCTATTTCTTCTTTCTCTATACTTTGTGTATTCGTCGAGGTTGTTGTTTTTGTTAGACATGGCTGGTTTATTTATTTCTGTCTCTGACTTTATTTCTGCAGGTCTGATACTGCTACTTCTGTTCCATAAGAGACATTTCCATTTTTTTTATAAATAGCTCACTTATAAATGTATGTACTAAAGACAACGGATCTTTTCTGGTAATTTACATCAAATAACATAAAGTTATTTATCGTAAATATCTTTTCACACCAAGAAATTATAAATTTTAAATCAAAGTTTGTTCGTTTTTTGTTTTGTTTTTTTTTTTTTATTAAATTTTAGTTTACAATTTAAAAAGGAAAGAAAAAAATCTATTCTTAGCTTGTTTATGGAGGTGAGCGCGATTGAAGACCCGAAGATTAAAAATAGCACATCCGACTCGGCCATATTTGGGCGATCGCAAAAGTCAACCCAACCGGGGTTCAATTGAAAAAATCTGTTCTTAACCTATTTATGGGGGTGAGCGCGTTCGAAGACCCCAATATTAGAAATAGCACATCCGAGTCGCCCACATTTGGGGTGATCGCAAAAATCAACCGAACCGGAGTATAATAGAAAAAAATCTGTTTTTAGCTTGTTTATGGGGCTGAGTGCGATTGAAGACCGCAAGATTAGAAATAGCACATCCGAGTCACCCACATTTGGGGTGAGCGCGTTCGAAGACCGCAAGATTAGAAATGGTACATCCGAGTCGCCCACATTTGGGGCGATCGCAAAGGTTAACACAACGGGAGTTCAATAGAAAAAAAAACTGTTCTTAACTTGTTTATGGATGTGTGTGTATTTTAGTAAATATAAATTCTCTCTATTTCGGGCTGTTATTTTTTAATGATTTCATTATTTGGTGTGAATTAACAGAAAAAGATCCAATCACTTTACTGAGCATAGCTTCGATGTGGTATAAGGCCGAAAGTATGGAATACCCAGTGAAGATCGAACGCAGGAATAATTGTTCTAGCGATAAAAGGTCGGTAACCATTACGCCATTCCGAAGTTCTCCAGCTGATATGCATATAGTGATTTTCCAAGCGTAGCTTTGCGGCACAAGGCCGAAAGTAGGAAGCATCCTGTGAAGATTGAACTCACTACTCAGTCGCAATTGTTCTAGCGAGACACGCTTGTTAACCATTACACCGCCTCGAGGTGCCCACAGCTGCTATGCTTATATACGAAGATAATATCCGACGTTGGCTGGCAATTTAACACGTAAATCTGAATCAAAAATGACAAATGATCCTTAAAATGCTGTGTTACAACATTGAGACAAATTTTTAATGGGTAATCATTATCTTTTCTTGACTCTCAAGCCTTGTATTAGGTGAACTTTAGTATAAAAGCACCTGTTTTCATTGGAGTGATTTTAAAGATAATATAGTTGATGACATAAGATCAGAGCTTTTGTTGCCGAATAATGTCAAAAATGTATCTTCTGGCTTTTATATGCGAAGTCCAGGGAAACTCATGTCTACTCAGACGCTTTCGGCTACCTCTGTTTGTACCTTACCTAACACCGTAATCTTCAATGTATATATGCTGATTTCGTTGTTACCATAAACTATATGACTAGCCTTATTTTCTCAGGCAATAAATTACGACATACAATTTCTTTTTAAATTGTGAATGGAATGTTTGGATAAATTTTAACATTTTCGGGATTTTGAATACAAAAATAAAATCAATTTCCACTAATGTTAGTGTAAAATATAATACTACTGAAATATAAGAGAAATATAAGTATTTAAAATTCAAATACTAAGAGCAATTGTTAGTCCTGGTAAAAAGTTTCCCATTTGTTATCATTTCACCCCAAACAAGGCCACAAAGACTCAGGGAGTTACTGAGTGTAAAAGAAAACGATAATATTATAAAGGAGCAAGAACAATAAAAGAAGAAGAATTTAAAAGACAGAAGATAACGATTGACATTGTATTTAAATTTGTAAAGATCAAACTTGACTGGAATGCAAGAAACCGGAAGAGAATTCCCCAATTGAGACATGCGACAAAAGAAACTGTTACCATAGACATTACGATTACATCTAGCAGCCATTTCAACTGTAAAATGATGAGATCTTGTCGCCAATCTAGTACTCTGCTGAAATTCATAGAGTCTAGGTACCATAGAGGAAAGTGATATTTATTCTGTT
>CAHIKZ030004146.1:2030000-2060000 GCA_903632075.3 Acanthosepion pharaonis
GAAGTGCAAGAAAATAAATTTTTGAGTAGAATCTGAGGTTGCATTTATCTATTTCCATAGTAATATGTGGGAACTAGTTGTCAATCTAGTAGAGTGCTTAAATTCATCTAGTCGAGGCATCAAGAGAGAAAAAAAGCTCGTCACAGCAGATCCCATATTTGTAGAAAAGACAGAGGGAAGTCACGTCGTTGAGAAAGTGACTGAAGTCAAGATACCAAGTCAGGATTGATTACATTACAGATACTTCTTTGGATTTTCTCAAGAATCTTGAGATGTACAGCATATTAGATATGGCAACATTATTCAACACACGGACCAATGGTAGTTTTATGAATATGCTAGAGGGATTGTGACAAGAGAAATCTTCTGGCACGACACAATGACCCAAATATCCTTGCAATAGATGCAGCTATTAATTCGATGTAATCGCTCCACTTCAAGCCAGTGGAAAACGTGAAACCAAGAAGGATTAGTGCGTTACTTTTATGGAGTCTAGCGTCAGCCATGTTGATGGCAGGCAAAAAAGGTTCACTGTGATGGTTAAATAAAGCAGTTTTGTTTTGGAGACGAAGGCAGGAGTAACTTGTAGGGTCATCTGCATAAATATCGTTGGGAACTGATGACATCGAGGAATTCCTCGATGAAAATCAAAAACGACGTAGGTCCCAGGATAGCACGCTGAAGGACGCTCGAGTATCTGGGAACGATTCTATTCAACACGACCTTCATTTCACGATTTGTAAGGAACAATTGAATTAAATTAAATATTCGTTTTGCGACACCATAGCCCTGCAGCTTACGTAGAAGGCGAATATGTCAAATCCTATCGATCGCCTTCGAAATATCTAGAGCCACAGTCTTTGCTTCACTATTCTTATCTAGAGACTGATAGACAAAGTCCGTGATGGTCGTTAACATATCGGCAGTAGACCTGCCGAAACGGAAGCCATATTGTTTTTCCGGAAGGAGGTCGTGTGAAGTAAGATGTTTAATCATTTCGACATTGATTACAGTCTCGAGTACTTTATCGAAAAGGGGTAAGGGACTAATAAGGGCGATAATTTGAGGGGTCAGAGAGTTTTCCAGAGCTCTTAAAAACTGGAACTACAGAGGACTTCCAACGAGCTGGAAAATAGGAAGCAAGGAGACCATTTTTGTTAAGTTTGGAAAGAACAGGAGCCAGCTCCGGAGCGCCATTTTTAGGACGAAAACAAGGATCCTGTCACATCCGCTGGCCTTGGGGAGATCTAATTTAGGAATGATGTCTGGGACCAGTGACTGAGTTATACGCATATTATTCAGTAGAGCCTCAATTTTAAGGGGAATCTGGCCTGGATACTCGAGATGAGTCGAGAGTGGAGGTGGAAAAGAACTTCCGAGCAAAGCATTCTACCTTATCCTCAGTAAATGTCAGAACTTTAAATTGATTGAAAAGAGGAGGGACTGAGGACTTGCTATTTTTCAGCACACATTACAGAGCCACCAATAGCCTCTAGAATCAAACACGTAAGAGGCTATACGTTGTTTCAAGCAAACATTGACTTCGCTTCATTCAGGACACACTTGCACTCATTACGAGCACAAAGAAACCTCTGTTACAATCATACCTGTCACTCTGGTACAGCTTGAAGGATTGCTTCCTGTGGGCTACAGTGGATGAGCAGGCAAGTGAGAACCATTAGATGATCTTGGTTTAATTTGGTATTCCCGTGCTGGAACGAAAGCTTCGATGTCCGATTTCACCCAGGAGGAGACCTCAATAACAAATTTCTTAACAGAGGGATTAAAAACATCAAGGAACTTCGCGAAGGAAGTCACGAAACGAGTCACAACCAGCGCGTTCATGACATAAATATATTCTGTTAATAGATAGTTTGTAACTGATGGGAGAGCGAAACAGATATCTACAGACACCACCGCATGATCGGGAGTGTCAAGAGGACAGAGCTGCAGAGCACGACATGAGTCAGGGATAAAGGTAAAGAAAAGATCAAGTGGAGAATTGTGTCCGTCAGGATTACTGGGGAAACGCGTGATGAACTTCACCACTTGTGTCAGAGATTGAGTGATAGTGAATTTCAAGGTCCGGATGCCAGCGTGGTCAATGACAGATTGATTAAACCACCTGACTGAAGTTGCCGAACACAAAGATATTTGCAAATGGGTCTAGAGAGAGGGCCTTATTTATACTATCTGAAAAACTATCTGGCACGCACCAGTCATTAGAGGAAAATAGAAACGATAGAAGAAAAAGCGATAACTCACTGGGTTTAGTAGAGGAGGCACATATTTTTTGTGTGTGTGTGTGTGTGTGTGTGTGTGTGTGTGTGTGTGTGTGTGATGGAACTGATTGTATTTGTAGCGGTAATGGTGGGTATTTTGGTAGTGATTGTGATAGTGGAGATGATAGTACTGGTTGTGTTGGTGGAGATGATTGCATTGTTCGTGTTTGTATGCTGATAAATGAGATGAATAGGAACTTAATGAAAGTGGTTGCTTTGATGGCAATATTGTAAAAAAAGGGTTAATAGACGAAATAATGAAAGGGACGAAATTCTCAGTTATGAAAATGAAATTGTCTTCATGATGATGATACCACTGATTGCAGTTTCATTAAGCTCAGTTAAGGACTCAGCGCTATCAATCTTGAACATAATGAACGATAATAATTATTAATAGGTTGACGATGATATCGATTTACAATTGCTTTTTCTCGGTGTTGATCCAAGTAACGAACTTTAGTTTCAACTCTTCATAATTTTCTTTTTTTTTTTTATCTGAACAAAATAACATCAGGTGTCATTTCACCTTTGAATTAACTCCAGCCTTAAGGGTTTATTAGACTTTTAATTAAATAAAAATTTGATTTCCAAACCCAGAAAAAGAGAATAAAAATAACTACTTTATTTCTTTTTTCTTCTTATACTTTTCTTTTTCTTCTTTTCTTTTTCTTTTTTCTTCTTCTTCTTATTTTCTTATTATTATTCTTTCCTTCTTCTTTTCTTTTTCTTCTTCTTCCTTTCTTCTTATTCTTTTCTTCTTCTTCTTTTTCTTCTTCTTTTCTTTTTATTCTTCTTTTCTTTTTATTCTTCTTCCTTTCTTCTTATTCTTTTCTTCTTCTTCTTCTTCTTTTCTTTTTCTTCTTCTTCCTTTCTTCTTCTTCTTTTCTTCTTCATCTTCTTTTCTTCTTCTTCTTCTTCTTCTTCTTATTATTATTATTATTATAGCGTGAGGAAAAAGCACGCCACCGAACATATTAGGTTGTCCCAAAAGTTCGTAAACACTTGCAAAAAAATTATTCCTCAAAATAAAGACCATCATTTTCCAAGACTTTCTGCCATCGATCTGCAAGCTTTCGGATCTGTTGAAAGTACCATTCAGCCGGCTTCGAATCAAAGAATTCTTGACACGCTCCCTCGACTTTATCAAACGAGTCGAATCAGCGGCCCTTCAGAAAGTGTTGCATTGAGCGGAAAAGGCCGTAATCTGATGGAGCACAGTCAGGACTGTAGGCTGGATGTGGTAGAACCTCAACGCCGTCCAGCTCTTCAAACTTGTCTTTGGTCTTCCTGGCGGTGTGTGGCTTGGCATTGTCCTGCTGCATCAAAGCGCGCTTTCGGTTGATCAGAGCCGGGTACTTTTGCTTCAACTTTTCGTAGACCCGCTCCAGTTGCTGACAGTAAAGTTCGGTACAGATGGCACGACCATTCGGAACCAACTGAAAATGCACGATTCCTTCAAAATTCTACCAAACGCACAACATGACTTTCTTGCCGAATCGATCTTGTTTTGGAACCGAAGGTGTCTCTTGCCCTTTCTGAACCCATCGCTTGTCTCGATGGTGCTGGACCAGATAGACCCATTTCTCGTCCGATGTCACAATGCGCTTCCAAAAACGCTCGTCCAATGGATTGCTGAGCAATTGACGGCAAATTTCAACTCGTCTGTTGGATTGTGCTTCGATGAGTTCGTGCGGATCTTGATTTTTCGCAAATGTTTACCAACTTTTGGGACAACCTAATACCAAAGTACAAGTACACGAATAGCAATATACCCACCATGACATCCAGTCTGATACTTGTATACTAGGCACATGCATCACAGTCAAATGAAAGCAATATGTTGACAGGTTTTGAAAATAGCAGCGCATAACTTAATACAGGTGGGGCCGATTTAGAAATAATTTTATGTCGGGCAGCCCAGCCTACATGGACGGTCTCCGATTGTGTGTATTAGATGTAACTCTCAAGTTGCTTTGGTCACCTCACCGTTAAAAGTTGAAAAACGATAACCCTCTTGAATCTTGATCATGGTGAGCCCTAACTAGACTGGTGCGTAAACCCCAGCCAGCAGGTAACGTTTTGCAACATTACAGATACGTTGCAATTTTGGTTGTGATCATAAATTGACCACGAAACCTCAACTGTGATACGTTTTCTTCATTTAACAATATTTACAGAGGGATAGCAGAAAATAAAAACACTAAGATAGCCAAACATCAAATGAAAAAATAATGGTTTCTGTGTCGGGGGAATTAATCCTTTAAAAAATAAATATTTAACATCTTCCAACCAACAGGTCGTGTTCCTGCTGACAATACGAAAACACGCTTCGTGATTCCTTTGAAGAGTATATAAGGGAAATTTCACTTACTCGTTCACCCGTCTTCCTTATCAAGCTACGTGATATTTACACTCTTCATCACCAAGCTACGTGACAGTTTCCTCCTCAGTTTCTCCCTTACCTCTTTTTTTACACATGCACGCGAAGAAATCATATTTCCTTTCATCGTGATAAATTGCTACAAACAAGGACTTAAAGAATTTTAATATTCATATACGCTAAGAAAAATTGAGTTGCAAAACACGAAAATAAAAATATTTTATATTTTTTGTATTTTAAAAACTTTCCGCCTCTTTTCTTGCTGTGGGTTGATTCAAATCCGCAACATATGTAATGCGTGTTCTAATAACTTGGACCGATTTTAAATGTGAATTATGTTTAAGCGTCTAATGATTTTTTTCTTTTTCTTTCAGATTTGGCGGACATTTGGGCGATATTATTTTTCACATATTATTTTTCACATATAATTGCCATGACTTAATTAACATGACTTTACGCCTTTAGATTTCTTCTTTTGGGGGTCATCTCAAAAGTAAGGTCTATGTCAACAAGCCAACAACAATTCAACAGCCGAAGGATAAGATAATAAGGCATACTGGTGAGATCGAGGAGCAACTATGCACAGACGTCATCAAAAGTCAAGTGGAGCTGCGCCGCCGAAGCCTTGGCGGATATTTGGGCGATATTACTTTTCACACATAATTGACATGACTTAAATAACATGATCTAATAGGGAAATAAATAAATGTTCACCAATAACACTGATTTATTTACTGCTGACTTTGATCCGTCTTAATGAAACACCCTTATATATATATGTTATGGTCCGGTTCCTTGTACCACGGTGATAGTCCAAGGTAGAGCCAATAAAGAAGAACGCGAACACAGGTATGGAATAACACAGATATATTACAAACAGGAATATATACAGAGAAGTAGAAGTGTTAGTATGAACAATCAGGTTTAGTAGGGAGAACAATGTAGTCTCGACCAGTATCACTATTTCAATGTCTTGCAGTAATTGTCTGAACGCGACTCTGTTTCGGACTGCCTCTGACTCGACTCGACTTGAACAACTGACTCGACTTGAACTACTGACGATATTCAGTCACCCCCCACACACACACACGAGGGCGTCATGTGGCACAAGGCCGGTTTAACGTGGGATCCCCGAGCCCGTGGGCTCGGCCAAAAATATGCCCATTGAACCCGTGTAAACGGGTTCAGGGTCGGTTTACCTCCCCGAAAGAGAATCCGCCCTTCGGCGTAGCCTCTTTCGGCGTAGCCTCTTTCGGCGTAGCCTCTTTCGGCTTCCTCCCTGCCCGAAGGAAGAGAGTTCAACCGAACAGCCGGTCGAGAAAGCAGAGAAGTGAACGACAGACGATATTTAGTCACCCACCCACTGGGGCATCATATGACACAAGGTCGGTTATTTATTGTGGGATATCTGAGCCCGTGGGCTCGGCCCAAAAATATGCCCATTGAACCCGTATAAACGGGCTCAGGGCTGGTTCACCTCCCCGAACAAGACTCCGCCCCTCGGCGTAGCCTCGTTCGGGTTCCTCTCCGCCCGAAGGCAGAGAGTTCAACCGACATGTTGGTTCAGAAGTGAATGACAGACTATATTTAGTCGTCCCCCCACGAGGACGTCATGTGGCACAAGGCCTTTTTAACATGGGCATTCCCGAGCCATTAGGCTCGGCCAAAAAATAGCCCATTTGAACCCGTATAAACGGGTTCAGGGCTGACTTTTACCTCCCCGAAGGAGACTCCGCCCTTCGGCGTAGCTTCCTTCGGGTTCCTCTCCGTTCGTAGACAGAGAGTTGAACCGAACCGTCGCTCAGAAAGTGAACGACAGACTATATTTAGTCGTCCCCCCACGAGGGCGTCATGTGGCACAAGGCCTTTTTAACGTGGGCATTTTCGAGCCATTAGGCTCGGCCAAAAAATAGCCAATTTGAAACCGTATAAACGGGTTCAGGGGCGAGTTTACCTCCCCGAAGGAGACTCCGCCCTTCGGCGTAGCCTCCTTCGGGTTCCTCTCCGTACGTAGACAGAGAGTTGAACCGAACCGTCGCTCAGAAAGTGAACGACAGACTATATTTAGTCGTCCCCCACGAGGGCGTCATGTGGCACAAGGACTTTTTAACGTGGGCGTTTCCGAGCCATTAGGCTCGGCCAAAAAATAGCCCATTTGAACCCGTATAAATGGGTTCAGGGCCGGTTTTACTCCCCGAAAGAGACTCCGCCCTTCGGCGTATCCTCCTTCGGGTTCCTCCCGCCCGAAAGCAGAGAGTTAAACCGAACCGTTCGCTCAGAAAGTGAGCGACAGACTATATTTAGTCGTCCCCACGAGGGCGTCATGTGGCACAAGGTTTTTTAACGTGGGCATTTCCGAGCCATTAGGCTCGGCCAAAAATAGCTTCCATTTGAACCCGTATAAACGGGTTCAGGGCCGGTTTACCTCCCGAAGGAGACTCCGCCCTTCGGCGTAGCCTCCTTCGGGTTCCTCCCGCCCGTAGGAAGAGAGTATAACCGAACAGTCGCTCAGAAAGTGAGCGGCTGACAATATTCAGTCACCCCCACGAGGGTGTCATGTGGCACAAGGCCTTTTAACGTGGGCATTCTTGGAGCCATTAGGCTCGGCCAAAAAATAGCCCATTTGAACCCGTATAAACGGGTTCTGGGCCGGTTTAACCTCCCCGAAGGAGACTCCGCCCTTCGGCGTAGCCTCCTTCGGGTTCCTCCCGCCCGTAGGAAGAGAGTATAACCGAACAGTCGCTCAGAAAGTGAGCGGCTGACTCCTTACCTACTCCAGAGGCGCAGTATTTATTAAGTATCGAATAGTCCATTATTATTATTATGGGTAAGATCCCATAATAATATATATATAATCCATCTTAAACGCCTTTTATAAACGGGATAACATTTCTTTTCGCATTTTTTAAATTGGGAATCACTATTTTAGATTGTGAATGTACATTCAACTATCTTCCTCGAACTTATCGTTTTCTGTTAACGCTACAAGGCAACGCCCGTCCTGGGTATGACGATAAACTACATCCGACAACAAGGTCTCTGATCGAGAGTTTTTGAGGTGCGTGAAACCCCCTCTTAATTGCCGTTGTTCCCACGTCCACCCAGCCTCGGGGTAGTAGCACTTGTTAGGGTTCCAGCTATGGCAAATAGTTAACCCCAAAACTGGGTCAAAACATTTATATGAAAATATAAAAATAGATTTCAGATTAAAAATACCAGCAATACATTTTCATAGCAAAAAAGAATTGCCAGCAAGACATTTTTGTAAAAGAAATTATTAATGCTCCCAAGAAAATTAAATTTCGGCATTAAATGACCCATAAGAAACTGATTTGTCACTGAACAAACAAACAAGGCAATACATTTGCAAAGTGACAATGTAACGATGCGAGTACGTTATTGGGCGCCTACGAAAGCCGTTTTGAAACTTCTATGTAACGTTACAAAAACTTTGTAGCAACGTCATTTTGATAGGTTGGGGAGGCTTGTAGATTTCTTCTAGACTAATTGTTTCTTGCTAAATATCTGCGAGCCCCTCTCCGTGAGGGCACGAAAATATTGGTGGGTGCTTAATGTTAATTACTTCCTTGTACAAATTAATTGAAACAACTGCTTTAGTTTTCTTTCTTTTACCATTCGGTAAGTTTTAGACACACTGGAGTGACAGGGTATAATCGATTTCTATTTGTTTTTTTTTTCCTCAAATTAAGTCATTTGCAGTGATGTGCAGTAATATGAATACATTTTTATAGCAAAATTACCAGCAATACTTATTTATAATAAAATTACCAACAATAAATCTTATAGCAGAATTACTACCAATATATTTTATCTGTAGTTGAAGACATGTTTGTGTTCAAAATACTTACATAGCGGTATTAAATAACCCGTGGAGGTGTTGATATGCCACTAAACAAAATCATCAACACAATTTTTCAGTATGTGTGTTTGGTTATTTCTATGAGGTCATCCCATAAGTTCTGTCCGAATTTTAACTTTTTGTTAACATGAACGAAAGTTAAAGAGTATTTTATAATGTCTAATGTAGCTGAACATTATTTTTATGTTTAGATGCATTTAAACTGATCAAATTTCATTTCAGAGAACAATAAAATTAAATTTTGTTTGATTAAAACCCTGCTAACATGGAAGTACCCAAGAATCATTTGAGGCACATAATGCTTTATGAGTTCACGAAAGGAAACTCAGCAGCCGAAGCGGCTAGAAACATTCACTCAGTTTATGGAGAGGAATGTGTGAATGAAAGAACTTGCAGAAGATGGTTTGCAAAATTCAGAGGTGGAGATTTCACTCTTGAAGATGAAGATCGAACCGGACGTCCAGTTGAGTTTGATGAAAAGCTTCTTGAAGCAGCACTTGAAGAAAATCCTGCTTTATCAGTTGAGGAATTGGCAGTGGTTCTCAGTTCAAAACATACAACTGTTCATCGTCATCTTCAACAACTTGGAAAAGTTCCTAAACTTGGAAAATGGGTGCCTCATGAATTGTCTGAAAACAACCTCAAATCCCGAGTTGACATCTACTCTTCTCTCCATTCTCGCCAACTTGTTTCACCTTTTGTGGAGAGACTTGTGACTGGCGACGAAAAATGGATCTTTTATCGAAAAGTTAAGCGTCGTAGACAGTGGCTTGGTAAAGGGAAAGGACCCCAGCCACAGCCCAGAAGGGAATTCATGGGCAAGAGGTTCTTCTTTCAATCTGGTGGGATTGCCAAGGAATAATCCACTTTGAATTCTTACCACCTAATGCAACAATTAATGCTCAAATATACTGTCAGCAATTAGAGCGTTTGAACCAAGCTTTGAGGGGAAAAGACCTGTTCTGGTGAATCGAAAAGGGGTGATGTTTCATCAGGACAATACGCGACCCCACACAGCAAGAATCATGTCACAAAAGATCGAAGAACTTGGTTGGGAGAAAATTCCTCATCCACCTTATTCTCCCGATCTTGCTCCTTCAGACTACCGTTTGTTTCGTAGCTTACAGAATCATTTGGAAGAAACAGCTTTTGTAACACAGGAAGAGGTTAAAACTGACATTTGTGTTCTTCGAACCAAAGCCAAAAGAATTTTACAGTAATGGAATTAGTAAGCTTGTTAATAAATGGAAGGAAGTCATAGATAATCAGGGAAAATACATTGTTGATTGAATCTGTAATTAAATGTAACATTTGGTCACTTGTTTTCTTTATTCAAAATTCGGACAGATGTTATGGGATGACCCGATAGCAAACGTTGGTCCTGTACAGCAAAAATAAAACCTTCAGTTTCGTCTTCTAACCCTGCACTACGTAGCCACTGATGGGTAGGGGGGTTGGTCTACATCACCTTGTTGGTACGGGCAGAGTATTGACTATGAAACGGTTTATCTTGCCATCGTTTCTGCAATTGGTACATTACGTTTACTTCACCAACTTGAAATTCCCTTTTGAATTTATTGACTTCCTTTATTACTGAATAAATGTTCTTATTTCGTTCACATTCTTTGACACAGATCATCATCCAATCTTCTGTAGTTTCCAGTTATTATTATTATTATTATTATTATTATTATTATGCAGGTTGCGAAAAAAAAATGTTTTGTTTAGTCGCAACCCTGGGAGCATTTAATTATTTATTAAAAAGAAATTTTGGCGGGTTTTAACTATTTTTTAACTTCAAGTTTTCCGTCGAAAAATTTTTAATTTCCTTCTGATTGGCTCAATTTCAAGAAAGTTTTAATCACGGTTTATTACTAAACAAACGGCCGTTATTTTTTATTTTTTTTCTTCGCCATTTTTCGATGTGTTAATGCGTGGGTAATTTAAGTTGTGTTTATAAAGAAAAAGAAAAGGAACTGATTGGGAATGATGTGGAAAAGAAAGAAAGAAAGAAAGAAAGAAAGAAAGAAAGAAAGAAAGAAAGAAAGAAAGAAAAATCACTAAGGTAGGCTCAGAAAGAAAAGAAAGGAATCCATTTAAGAAAGAAAGAAAGAAATATTGTAAATGACCGAGAGAGAACAGAAGAGAAGGAAAACTAGCGAGAAAAAAAATAAAGAATAAACGAAAAAATCTTAGTAATAAGAAGGGATGAGAATCAACGCAAGAAAAATATTTCATTAGCAGATATTTTTTTAGTCTTTATTTTAAATTCTGACGTGCATTTTTTGCCAAGTAAATTGCCAATATTCAAACCCATTCCAGTTTTTACCTTTTTACTTGGCGAAGTTAATTTATTTATATTTTAATCAACAAAGTGGGTCACAAAATTTCTTTGCTTTCCTAAGCTTCTCTACTAAAAATAATGTATTACATCTTGTTCCATATTGGCCATATTTAAAATCAGTGCATTGGGATAACGAAAGATGCCTTCCAAAAGCTAAGCAAAGTATTAAGAAACATGAAAATATCGTTAGAAACAAAGAAAATACTAACATTTACGTAATATCAGTCTTCTTATATGGCATTGAATGCTGGACAATCTCTTCACATATGAAGAAGTGACTTGAAGCAACAGAAATGTGTGTTCTACAGAAGCATGTTAAGTATACAATGAACCAAATATGTGAGCAAGAATGAAGATTTAGTGGAAATGAAAAAAAAAATGATATTTATACTTAACTGCGGCTGTTAAAAATTTTAGGGTATATAATGAGGAAAGAGGACTCGGAAAATCTGATGCTCACAGGACATATTGAAAGCAAGAGAGACAGAGAAAAACAACACATAACCCCGGCCTAACGAGCATTTGTAAAGGGATGTCAGGTTTTGGAGCGATGGTAACAAGACAAAATTTACTAAAAGCTAAAAAGGACAGGAAAGTGTGGAGAGTGATGATTGCCAACGCCATGAATGTAAACAACACATAAAAAAAATCAGAATAATGGTTTATTTAAATCATTTATTCCTTTATATATTTTTACAATGATGTTCACTCTGTACATGTCCCAAGAGCCACTCGAGGTAGAGGGTTACAGAGTATGAGGCACAGTTTATGAAGATACTAGCAGCTTGACCCGGCGTTGCCCGTGCTTGATTCAAAAATCGTACGACTCATACAGCAATCGCTATCACTTGACTTAAAATATTTTTGCCCTTCCTTGCCTTTAAAGGAGTGCCCTTTGTCGTGCTGATGTTGCTACATGCCTTACTTCTTGCCTATCTCGCACTGCGATTTTTTCTAAGCTCTATACTAAACATTAAATCTGTTACGAAAAAAGAACTAAACAAAATGAACACAAAACAATCAGCTTTAAAAAAGGACTCGTAACTGGAAAAACCGAATGAAAAAAGAATGTTAACAACAAATACTTTTTCACACCCATCCCAGTTCTGCGGAATCAGAATCAACTTTGAGTTTAAGCAAGTGAATGAGCCAATTGGAGTAAAGTGCCATGTAGGTTTAAATTTTTCCTAGTTGTGACGAATGGAGCTATCGATTTTTTTTGCATGCTAGTTAACATTCGTGTCAGTCAGCTGTTGGCTCTCACGCTGGTCATTAGAATCTTCCTGCCTATTCGTGGCAGCCAGCTATAGGCTCTCACTCTGGCCAGTAGAAAGTGGCCGCAAACTACATGAAAACTGGCGTAGAAGCATGAAAAAATCGATTATTTCCACTATCGATGGGAGTTGGGAAATGCAATTATTTTTAGTAGAGAAGCGTAAGAAAGCAAAGATATTTTGTGACCCACTTTGTTGATTAAAATATAAATAAATAAAGTTCGCCAAGTAAAAAGGTAAAAACTGGAATGGTTTTGAATATTGGCAATTTACTTGGCAAAAATGCACGTCAGAATTTAAAATAAAGACTGAAAAAATCACAGCTACAGTAGCTCAATCTACTCTACTATTTTACTCCTAGCTGGAGTGAGAAGGGATAGATTCCCGTTTTTTTTTTCCAAAGTCATTCAGGCGAAAGTAATCACCGATATCTGTTTTACCACCCGTATATATATTCAAAAAATACCTACTTAATAACGTTCCATCATCACCGAGTGGACTCAGAATTTTCACCGATCGCGATAGACGGGCGTTGCCTCAGGGATCCGCGTGCCTTGAACGCCTCTTGGGACTTAAGCCCAAACCAGACCTCAAGTGGAAACTCGTATATACGATCGATCGCTAAAGATGCAGGAAATATGGTTGGTTTCCTGCACCTGACTCCGCCTGATATCCTCTATATTTACAAGAGCCAGACCAGACCGAAAATGAAACACTGCGGTCATATATGTACAGGAGCAGCCCAGTCTTCAGTTTCCAATCGCGATAGAGACCAACACCGTTTCGGCGTCTTTGTGGGTGACGAATTATTTTCCATCGGCCAGCCCCTTTCTCACAGACGAAATGTTCCAAGCCTTTCGTTGCTCTAACGCTATTTCCATGAATAGTGTTCAAATCAATTACATTCCTTAGTTCCACCAGGTCTAACCTTGACGGCTAAAGCCCGCCGGGTCACGCCCATTAAAGCGAACCACCCATCGTATTCCATGGGTGAGATGTAAATTCGAGCAGCTTTGTTCCACGAACCGTTGCTTTGTGGAACCAACTCCTCAGAGGATGCTTCCCCGATCATTACAATCTTAATCTATTCAAGTCTAGGATTAACCGTTATCTTTCCCGTATCTCTATCTATAAAAGGCAGGATGTGTGTGTGTGTGTGTGTGTGTGTGTGTGTGTGTGTGTGTGTGTGTGTGTGTGACGAATGCACGGCCGCAATTTTCGACGGATTTGCATCCAAATTCACATGCACATGCTTCAAGTTAGTTGTGTTTCTACAAAAGCAGGAATCTATCCATTTTCACTCCAGCTAGGAGTAAAATGGTAGAGTAGATTGAGCAACTGTAGCTGTGATGGGACAACCAGTGTAGGAAAACGATGAATCCTGAATTCAACACCACTACCAACATAACTCAGCGTGGAAGACTAATTAAGGCTTATTACACGTGAAACATAAGAAGTATATTCCTGGATCGATGTTTGGTCTGGCCATTTACTGCAATTCATCTTACACCAGACATCCTGGATCGAGACATGCCGAAGGAAGACGAAGCACACATTTTAAAAACAGAAAAAATTTCAATATAATTAAACAAAGGGATTTTGTATTTGATTTGCTTCGAATTCTTCATTCGAATTATATAAAGTTTTATGAAAAGTAAACATTTATATGTAATTGTAATTTCTGTTAAGATTTCTGAATATTCTGACAATTACATGGCTCCTGCGTCACAAAAGGAAAATCAGGTTTTAATCACATGTTAAACTAGTGGAGTGTGACGTCCCTAAACACAGCCTTCGCTCGCTCATCGCTGCTTCGTTCGGGTGTCGCCGCTTTAAACGTGACGTCCCCCTGTCGCGTCAGTCGTGTTGTCTCGTCCTGTGACGACCAACTGGCTTGGTCCTGGTCGCGGCGCCAACTGTGACGTTCTAACCTTTTGGTGATTCGGATGGGAATCTGGTTAGATTCGATATCAGCCTCGTCGTTCCCAACTCGCTTCCAACGTCTGGTTACCAAAGTAACTGCGTTGATCTCCAGTCTGCCTACCCACGTTGTGAATTGATTTTAGGCAGACGAAATCAATCAGTCGTCAGGGCCGTAATGCAAGTTGGGTCCAAGCGGGGGTGGTATCGCACAAATACGTATAAAAGAAATAAAATGATAACTCAAAAGTTCAAGGTATCAAAAAAAAAGGATAACAAAACTTTATGTCTAGTTGCTGGATACATAGGACTGCGTCTCTCTCCCGACCCGTTATATGGATTGTGACACGTTGTTCTTTTGTTAGGCGAGTTTTAACACTTTAAGTTGTCTGTTCTTCAAGAAATTGGTTCTTGGTGTGTCTTCAGGCGAAAGTCGAAAAACTTATTTTGGCGGTATGGATCTAAGTCGCTCTTCAAAACAAGTTGTTCTTGGATTGAAGATGAGTCCGGAAAGTGCGCGAATCTTAGTCAGCTGATGCGAGGCCTGCTTCAACTGAGCACTGGACACTGACTCTGGGAAACTGGAGTCCGAACTTAACTCTGGAACTGATTTCTGCTCGCTGCGACTTTGCTTATATGGACGCCGACCAAAACCGGGGTGGGTTTGTTGGCGTCGGAGGTTCCTCGATAATTCTAAATACCTATCCCCTTCTTTTATTTTTGGTTAGGAATTTTCCACTTCTTTCCATTTTTGGGAGCCTTCTCTTACTCCCACCTTCTCACCATACTTCAGAGGGGCGTCAACTGCCCTCCCCACTTCTTCGTAGCAACCTCTCATACCCATCTTCTAGGTGGGCGGCGACAGCTTCCTCCTTGCGTCACGTGATCACCACTCGGCCAATGATGTCCAGCCGGGCGTGTGCGATCCCGCGGGCTTTGTTTCAGGGAAAAAAATATATCTTGCTTAACAAAAAAAAAATTATCTTTTTCTTTTCCTTTTCTTTCTTTTAATCGCAGTTCTCATTTTCTCTGGCCGCCAATAGAACAATGCGACCGGTGGTGGTCATAACCCTTGTTCTCATCTGGACTTCGTCAGTCAGATTATCGCTAATTATCAGAATGGGTGGTCTACTTAACACAATACCGTCGTCCGTACCCTAAAAAAAAAACAGTTCCATGGTTCTAGTCATTCTTTGGTGCACCTTTCTGATAACATAGTTTTGTTATCACAGCCAAAGATGTCTTTGTCAAAAAAAAACGGTCAGCCGTTACTTCGTGTGCGGCTCAGCAGACGACACAGTTAATTTTTCATATCTATCCAAAGCCCTGTATTTCACCTGTTCTTTGTCAATTATCAAAATAACATTTTCAATTGGAGTTTTTCTTGGCTAGTCGGTCTGTGGTTTGCTAATTAGATGTTTTCCGCATCGAGCTGCTCTTATCTATCCCCCGATAACACAAGTTCGTCGACAGAACACAGTCGATTCCCCCATCCACCTAGAATTCTTCTGCCATTGTAATGACACCTTTTTCGCCATTTGCTATTTATCAAAATAACATTATCAATTGTCTCTGGTCGTGGGTGTTTTTTCTATCATCCACGATTGGGTCTCGCCTCTCTTTTCCTTTCTTTCCTTTCTCTTTTTCCTTTCTTTTATTTTTGCCCTGGTAAATGGTGCCACAGAGGTTAAATCGGGTATTAAGTTTTTGAAGATTACTGGTTTTATAGTTTTAATGTGATTTTTGTCAGGGTCGGGAAGTGTCAATTCAACACCGCCGACTAAGCTCTGGGACAAATCAGGACCGAGGCGACTCGGGACCTAGACGACTGAAGACCGAGACGACTGAGGACCGAGGCGACTCAGCACTGAGACGACTCAGGACCGAGGCGATTCAGGATTGAGACGTCTCAGGACTGAGATGACTCAGGACCGAGGCGATTCAGGATTGAGACATCTCAGGACCGAGGAGACTCAGCACCAGAAAAAACATAACTTTTTTATAACCGAATAAGTGTAATTTATTAAGGATTAAAACTTTAATTAGTGGATATTTTCAAATTATTTTTAATAAAGTAAATCGTAAACAAAGTTATTTTTTAATAAAGTAAAAATATTCTGCACACGAAAGCAGGCTTTTTTTTAAAATAGATTTAATTTAAATAAACAACAAATGGATATATATATATATATATATATATATATACTATGGATGAACAGTGTTTTAATGCATATATTATGTTTTCTAGCGATTGATGTCGCCAATAATCGCATTAATACTTCTGATTGATTCTATGTGTGATTATTTCTTTGTATATATATATATATATATATATATATATATATATATAGTGAATAGCGGCTTGTATTGATCGTTCGAATTCGAGTCGAATCCATTGCATTTACTTACGTGCTAATACCCTTGGTAAAAGTATGAATCCTCTTCTTCAGGGTAAATACAGGACAGACTGGTTTCTATAGCCTTGGATGGCAACTGGTCTAGGGGAAAGACAACTCTGAATTTAAAACCTGAGGAGGGTTCTTTGGGGACCTTGTGGCACGTTAAGCACCTGTTCTCTGTATTAGGATGTTCCAACAAAAAAAAATGGAGGTTGTTCTGCACAAGCCTTCATTATTATAATCAAATGATCGCTGCGAGTAGTCTGACTGTCAGTTTCCAGGAACTGAGTTACTTGACCCTCATTGGGAGAGTTCAGTATTATATATATATATATATATATATATATATAAGTGAACATTGAAGTCAACACTTAGAGGTGACGGACTGTTTCATGCTAAAAACAATCGTCAGGCCACGAGTCTCCTGACGATTGCGTCTAGCATGAAACAGCCTGTCGACTCTAAGTGTTGACTTCAATGTTCACTTTATATTTACACACGCTCTATCTCTGATATTGACCACTTTATCCCATAAATATAGCACACCTTATGAGTATATTTCTTCATATATATATATATATATATATATATATATATCCATAAACGGATATGCAACTTTGTTGTTCCTGATCTGGCATCCCGTATGCAGTTGCTATCTCACAGACGTGCTGTGGCTTCCCTCTGCCTTTTCTACAAGTACTTTCATGGTAACTGCTCCAACGAGCTACTTTCACTGGTTCACAAACTGCATGAATTTAAGCGTACTATAAGGTTGGCATCTCAGTCCGAAATTTTCACTGTCGAAACGACTAAATGTAGCCATCTCCTCTTCTCCAACAGCTTCTTATCTCGCACCTCCCGTCAGTGGAACTCCTTTCCTATCATTTGCTTCCCTGGTAGCTATAATCTTCAAATATTCAAATGTAATGTCAATCGACATCTGATGCCTTGACATTGAACGCTGTCGTTCTATTTATCCTTTTCCCAAACACTCCTCTTTACTCTTACACTCTCTGTAACTCCTTGCATGCTAGTGGCACTCCTGCCTTGCTTGGGGCGAATTGTTTTTTATATATATATATATATATATATATATATATATATATATATATATATACTTACTTGTATTTGTACTTGTAACGGCATTCACCCGGGGTGGACATAAAATTATAAATTATATGCTGCCTAATGTTTTATGTTTATAAATAACTATCGATCCGCAGTACATAAAAATTCCTATAAAAAAAAACTACTACTAAGACATTTCACTATATTATTGAACTATATACTTAGTTCATGACATAAAAACTGAATACACTTGTAAAAATAGAATACGTGGATTTAACACATCACAAGAAATATTTAAATAAAATTCTCACTTAAAATTTTGAAAGTTTATTGACGAGGATCACTTCGCACTATGGATTAACAGTATTTTAATGCATATATTATGTTTCTAGCGATGGATGTCGCCAATAATCGCATTAATACTTCTGATTGATTCTATGTGTGATTATTTCTTTGTATATATATATATATATATATATATATATATAAAACCTTAAATACTATACTTATTATGTTGAATGGGCAATAAAACATGGCAATATTAAAGTTGAAAAATCAAAGAATTAAGTAAATATTATGCGGACCATTATATTATATATTAATAAAATAATGGATATGTAATTATAATGCGTAGATTTTTTATGAAAAATTCTATTAGATATATGTTGAAGACACTGCCTACAAATTACTGTTAATTCGTTTCTCTGATTTAGGAGAACTTTATTTTTAGGAAACTTTATAATATGAAGCTTTTCATTTAAACACAGGGATTCATCCAGACCCCACTGCCATTCAGGAGAACAGATACTACATAACAGTTTAGAACTCTTTTTCTTTTTTCTAGCGAAATTTTCCTATTTCTTAGTAAAAGCTTACTGGAGTGATTGTCTCACAAAATAGACTAAGTGTCGATATAAAGAACAATTTTTAAATACACGCAATATATATATATATATTTAATAATTCCGGAATTATTCACAAAATTACTCTCATAAATCTGGATTTATTTAACTATTTATATTTGAAACCTATCAATTGAGGCATCCTTTAAAAGTTATTCATTTTTAAAAAATTACCGTCTTGATTTGTTGATTAAAGCAGTTAAAGTTTTATTTAATCGTTAACTAAAATTAAATTGATTTTTAATTAAACATTTGCCTGCAGTTGTACAATCGGCACTGAAATCAAAAATGATCTTCTTTTTTTCATATTACCATAGATTAAGAAGTTCCACTTTGTCACTGAAAAAAAAACAGCATAGCATGATGAAAAAAGACTACAAACCTAATGAAAGCAAAGTTTTATCGTCAAAATCTTTATGTTATTATTAAGAGAAAAGACCAAAGTACTTTCTTATTGTTTTCGTCAATTTTTCGACCTTTCTAGCACGTTCAAAATTTTGGTAATCTTTAGGATTAATGCCCTTTTTTCAGGTGAAAAACACATTGATTTGGAAATTCTTGCAAAAATCAAATAACTGACAGATTTTAATGAAACTTTCAGGAATGAATGAAATTATTTTTAATTTTTTTTTTATAAAATCTTGGTAAAAAAGATTTTTTTCACATATGTTACTCCCACCAGACACACTTAATTTCATGAAATTTCGAGAAATTAAATTGCAATCTCAAAATTGTTTTTGTTAGTTAAAAGCAACATTTTTTTTAAAAACTGATACTCATTTTCCGAAAATCTGCTCCGAATCGTCAAATAGAAAATGCAACCAAACTATGACATTAATTAAAAAAGATTTCAATTGATTTTATAAATAAAATTTATTGAGAACACTATTGTCTTAAGAAAAAAATATTCGATGAGTAATAATTTTATTACAAGAATCGTTTTCTTTTTTAATTTTAATTATAATAATTATATACACACACACACACACACACACATATATATATATATATATATATATATATATATATATATATATATATATATAAATAGAAAAAAGTCCGACAATTATTTTAAGACATTTTTATGTTTATACATTCTTTTTATAGATACAAATATTTAAGTAAATGCTCTGTTTTATAATAAATAGTATTTGTAATATTTACCGGCCTGTCGGAGGACGAATATTTTTTATGAAAATTTGTCCGACACTCAGGCCGGTAAATGTTATAAATACTGTTTATTATAAAACAGAACATTTACTTAAATATTTGTATCTATAAAAAGAATGTATAAACATAAAAATGTCTTAAAACATATATGTGTGTGTGTGTGTGTGTGTGTGTGTGAAAAGTGTATATAAATATAAATAAATATATATATGTATAATTATTTATATATTATATAAGGGTACTTTATTAGAAATCGCTCAATATCAGAGATAGAGCTAACATATTTGGTTGGATAGATGTGAGTTTGTGACCCTGTGTTTCACGCTTTAGCGATCGTCAGACAAACTCTTGTCTTGTCAGTTTGTCTGACGATCGCTAAAGCGTGTAACCCAGGGTCACAAACTCACATCTATCCAACCAAAATATATATATATATATATATATATATATATATATATATATATATATATATATAAATCGTTTAAAATTACGCATTACTTTAATCCGGTTAGGTGATATTGTTATTAAGTGAAAACTATATTTTTGAACCAAGATTTTAAAAATGATTTTTCTTTTAAACATTCTCATTGTCGTAACTGTGGATATCCGTCAAGTATTTTAAGAGTTGTCCTGCTTGATGAATCTGGCTGTCTTTCATTATTCATTTCTGTGTTTCATTGTGTTGACGTCTCAACAGGCTTCGCAAATCATCCCTTCAAAACTTAATGAAATTTTTACTTTTTTTAATTTCTATATCACTAAATATTTTTATTCTATATATTTATTGTAGTATGGAACATACTTCTATTAAGCAATTTTTTTATTTTCACTTAGTTAAAAAATAAAAAGAACCTCGAAACGAAGCACAATATAAAATACTTTAAAATAATTTTTACTTTAACTTAAATTAAATTTTTCTTATTCAGTTTCTGTTTGAAGATCTTATATTTTTTAATTTGCGTGTCATTTTGAAATTTTCTTTCAAATTATTTTTACTTTAACTCCTATTTCATAAAAAAATATTGTTAGTTGTTTTTTACTTTTTACTTTTTTAAGTTTATTTTTTATTGTAAGAGTTATTTTGATAAAATGTAAAGCTATAAATAAATAAATATATTAGTCACTAAAATTCAATGAAATATTAGATAATTGCTGAATATATTATGTTAATTTAAAAATTACTAGATAGTTAAAGACCAAAAACAAAGCCTTCAGTTAGATTTCGTAAAATTATGTTAATTTATGGTCAACTTTACTTAGCTTTTCAACACCTTAGGCTGCCAATCAATCGATTTATCAGTTATGTGCTATACGTGATACATGCTCAGGCGATCATGTATCTTTCGATGCATTACTGACGATACAGATTTCTTCCCGCAGTAAGACGCCATTTCTTTCTGCGGTAGACCAGTTGCCATCCAAGGCTATAAATTCCAGTCTGTCCTGCTATTTACCCATAACTGGGGGAAAAAGAAGAGGACTCATAATTTTCCCAAGGGTATTAGCACGTAGGTGAATGTAATGGATTCAATTGGAATTCGAACTCGGCTCTCCGATTCTTCAATCCGAGCCGCTATCCATTACTCCGCCACACGTCATAAAAGCAAAGACCCGTGGTTAAAAAATACTTGTATACTACGTTTTAGTAAGTAATATTTGTTTCAAATCACATTAATTTAACTTCAAATTTGCTAATCTTATTGGAATAAAGTGTCACAAATGTATATTTTATTTTTGAAAGATTTTTAAAATTAACTTTTGGGGAAATTTGCAGTTTAGGACCCGCGCTAAGCATCTAATAAAAATTCCCGAATAGTTACAATAGGTGTAAATTTACATGCTTAATTCGAAAATAACACAGAAATTTTGCTAAATTCTACCGTTTTGGGGTTATCAACAATAAAAGTTCGGACTCATTCGCGTTGCGGCTATAGCACGGCAGCCATTACTGGCGTTGTTTACGTACATTTGCCTCGGAGCAGTCATTCAGTCATAACCCTACCCTAATACTAACCCTTGTGCAGTAATTGAGACGAGTAAGATCAGTAAAAAGGCCGTTAACTAAGTAAGCTTCCGTGAATGACTGCTCCGAAGCGAATGTATGTAAAATAAATAAATAAATAAATAAAACGCCAGTAATGGCGGACGCGAATGAGTCTGAATTTTATTGTTGATAACTTCAAAACGGTAGATTTCAGCAAAATTTCTTTGTTGATTTCGAATTAAGCATGTAAATTTACACCTAAAGTTCACTTAGTTAAAAAAAAGAACCTCGAGACGAAGCACAATATAACTCTACTTTAAAATAATGTTTACTTTAACTTTAATTAAATTTTTCTTATTCAGTTTCTGTTTGAAGATCTTATATTTTTTACGAGAAATTCGAGTAATTTTTATTAGAAACTGAGCGCGGGGTTTAAACTGCAAATTACCCAACTTTTGTTTACTAATGTGTGATATATGGTCACCCTAAATGTCCTGTATATATAAGACTACCGTGAACTGGTCCCATGAGTCAAATAGACGCTGATAAAATATCCTCTTCCATCAAACGATGTTTTAATGCCATAATGGTCCGGAGTATTTTTCAACTTTCTCCTCGTGCCGTCTTCTCTGCCCACCAACAAAGTTTAGTTGTATATCAGCATAAATATCGATATGAGATCTACTATGTAAGCAAGACTATCCAGTGATAAGTATCGCCCAGAATGTTCCGGGTGTTCACAGGCTTATGATTCCGCTATTGGCGAGCATTTATTGAATTCTGTTGCTGACAGGACGGACTGTTCTCCTGAATTTTTCTCTGTCTTGCACAGGGCATGGACCAGACTCCACTTAAACATCTTGGAGTCGGTTGTTATTAACATACAACGTCCTGCCCTGTGTAGGCGGAAAGATTTAAAGCATAAGTCGGCCTTATTCGGGGATCCAGTCGTTAATTCTATGCCTAACTAGGAAGATTTTTGTCCCTCCACTAGTCTTGGTAATTTATATTTTTTTCTTAACATCAGTCGCTGATAATATTTTTTTGCCAACTGCTGACGATTTTATTTATCCTGAAGAAGTGTCAGTCGAAAGGTACCTAAAATTTTAATCGCTGTCATACTTCTGTATCCTGTTTTATTAATAATAAATGATCCTTTTTCTAAAGATCTGGCATATATATATATATATATATATATATATATATATATATATATATATATATATATATATAAGGTCTGGTTCCTCCTCCCCAATACTAAGTATGATTGAAAGAAATATTAAAATAAACCCTCTCTAAACTCGACCATGTCTCTCACACCACCACTCGCTACCCTCTCTGTTAAATTACATAAACTTAATACTAACCGTCAAAAGTGTGAATTTTCATTTTGAAAGTGTTATCTGATGATCCAGTGTCCCTTAAAAGGGCTCTGGTGAAATAAATTATTATAATGGAATCTTAAAGTGGTCTGTTTTTTTTATTATATATATATATATATATATATATATATATATATATATATGTGTGTGTGTGTGTGTGTGTGTGTGTGTGTGCTCTGCCATGGCGGATTTTAAGAACCAGGTATTGTAGAACACTATTTTTTTTAGCAGTAAGCTCCTTTGCCGAGGCCCTGCTGAATGCTTTGAACTTTATAAACAAATGTGCCTGAGCAGGCGTCTGCAAAAGGAATTAAGGAATTGGCTAGTCTCCCTAGCAGACAGATGTGCACAGAAAACGAGTTGGTAACCATTAATCTGTTTGCATATATCTCTATCTTTATTTCTGTTCGTGTCTATATATCACAACACACACACATATATATATATATATATATATATATATATATATATATATATATATATATATATGGGTAATTCCATATCAACACAAATAAATTTTCGGATATGAGAAACTAAAAACCCTAAAATTTTAAGTTCCCTAAGTTTCAGGAGTTATGGCCTCTTGAATTTTGGTGTAAATTTTTGCTGATTTCAAAATAGCACAATTTACGGAATTTGGCACTTCAAAACTTTGTATTCTAAGAAGATACCAAGTTCATATTTGGTAGCCCTATATTTTAATATATGGAAAACATAAAAACTATAAAACACTTCAGTTGTTATTATATTCTCTTTTCTATAGTGTTATAGTTATGGGCTGTTACAAATGAGGCATATTGCTACTTTGCGGTTTTTTGGTGTGGGTTTTCTCACCCACAAGCTAAACCATTAGCAATAGAATAAAAAATAACGATGATTATATTTATCTTCCTAGTTGACAAAAATTAGCAACCCCACCTCGACAAAAATCAAATTTTACGTCTTTTTCGAAAGCCTGGCAATTAGCATAGACAATTGAATTCCAAATTTATAATTTACTCAATTATAGATCCATTTCTAACCGTTCACTCATAAAAATATTTTTGAAAAAGCCGTCTCCGATGCTATCTTAATAAATACGCCATCGACATTTGATGGACTCAAAGAAAGATTTTGCTTTTTTTTGCTTTTTTTTTAAGCATTTCACCCCAAGCAAGGCGGGAAGCCACGAGGACGCAACGGGTTACAGAAAGTTTAGAGCAAGATCAGATAGGAGTGATAGAAGAAAGGATGAGGGTAGTGGATAGATCAAGGCAACTGGAGATGTCGATTGACATTACACTTGAATAGCTGGAGATTATAGCTCACAGGGAAACAGGAATAGGGAAGGGAGTTCCACAGGCGAGAGGTGCGAGACATGAAGCTATTGGAGTAGAAGAGACGGCTACATTTAGGAGTTTCGACAGTGAAGGGGTGAGAGCGGGATGCCAGCCTCGTAAGGCGCTGGAACTCATGACGTCTGGGAACCAGCGAATGCAGCTCCTCGGAGCAATTACCATGAAAGTATTTGTAGAACAGACAGAGGGAGGCGACGGCGCGTCTGTGAGAAAGTGACTATAGACGAGACGCCAGGGCAGGGCTAACTACATTGCATATCCTCCTCTGGAGCCTATCAAGAACCCCGAGGCAAACAGAGGGGCTCCAGACCATATATGGCAGCAATACTCCATGCAAGGGCGAATTGTTGATTTGTAGATCTGGAGGATCGACTCCGGGGAGAAAAACTTCCTGGCGCGGCAGAGGGAGCCAACTTTCCTTGCGGTGGACGAGGCAATTGACTCAATGTATTTATTCCATCTCAGGTCAGCAGTCAACGTGAGACCGAGAAGCCGCAGAGAGGTGCTCTCGAGAAGTTGATCGTCAGACATTCTAATGGAGGGAAGGGAAGGATCTCTGCAGTTTTGTCTTAGAAGCGTTGAAGTTGACCAGCCAATTCATGCCCCAGTTCACAATCGATTGGAGGTCCTTTTCGAGACGCACGGTGAGTTTTGTCAGCGAGACTAGATTTGTTTTTGAGGCAGGAATAAATTGTGGTATCATCCGCGTAGATGCCAACTTGGGAAGTTATGGCGTCGGGAAGGTCATTTATGTAGATAAGGAATAGAGTGGGACCTAGGATGGAGCCTTGAGGAACACCTGCATTCGTGGGATAGGAACTGGAGGAGAAACCGTTGAGAACGACCTTCAATTCACGGTTTGACAGGAATGATCGTATTAGGTTATATAATCGACACGTAATGCCATAACCCTGGAGTTTGCGAAGGCCGGCATGCCAAACCCTATCAAATGCTTTGGAGATGTCTAGTGCCACGGCTCGGGCTTCCCCGTTATTTTGGAGAGCTCGGTAGACTGTTTCAGTGATGGCCGTAAGCACATCGGCTGTAGATCGGGCAAAGCGGAAACCATATTGCTTGTCTGAGAGCAGATTATGGGATGTGACCACCCCGGTATTGATTAGGGCTTCGAAGATTTTGCCGAAGAGGGGAAGGAGACTGATAGGACGGTAGTTGGAAGGGTCAGAGGGGTCGGCGGAGTTCTTTAAGACAAGAATGATCGAAGAGGACTTCCAGCAATCAGGAAAACAAGATTCCTTGAGGCAGTAGTTGTATAGTTTAGAAAGGGCGGGCGCCAGTTCAGGCGCGCATTTCTTCAAGACAATGGCTGGTATCCCGTCTCCACCACTAGCCTTGTTGGGGTCTAAATTGGAGATAACGCCCAGTACCAAAGATGGGGTTATGTTTAACCCACTCAATATGACCTCAGTTCTAAGAGGGAAGTCGGGTATGGGTACACCGGAAGAGTCGAGCGTCGAGTTGAATGAAAAGTTCCGAGCAAAGCATTCAGCCTTGTCGGTAGAGGTGGTCAGGACTTCGAACTGGTTGAATAAAGGAGGTATAGAGGGTTTGCAATTGTTCAGTACGCTCTTGCAGAGACGCCAATAATCTTTGGAGCCAAATTTGCGAGATGCAATACGTTCCTTCATCCGAGCCGCAAATAGTGGCTTAGCGTCGTTGAGGACACGCTTACATTCGTTACGGGCGGAGGCAAAGAGACGTCTATTGCAGTCAGACATGTCACTACGGAATAAGTGGAAGTAGTGGTTCCTATGGGCGATGGCGGCTGAGCAAAGCAGCCGAGAACCAGGAGGAGGAGCGCGACTTGACCCTATATTTCCTTGATGGGATGAAAGCGTCGATTCCAGCTTTAACCCAGGAAGAGATCTCAGAAGCACATTCTTAGTCAGCTCATTGATAGTAGAACGAAGTTCTAGTGATAGGAGGTTCTTTATAGGGGGTGGAGTTGAAGGAGATGTTAACTGATACTACTGCATGATCAGAGTTACCAAGAGGGCAGAGTTGCGAGGCGCTGCAGGATTCGGGGATGGAGGTAAAGCACAGGTCGAGTAGAGAGGCTTTACCTTCCGGTTGAAGGCAAAACTCCATGGGGAAGTTAACTATCTGTGTGAGGGAATGGGGATTGAAAAATTAAGCGTTTGAATGCCTGCATGGTCAGTAGTAGCATTCTTAAGCCACAAGGTGTGATGGGCGTTAAAGTCTCCAAACACAAAAATGTGAGCAAACGGGTGGAGGGAGAGAGCCTTGTCTATGCTGTCAGAAATGCTATCGAGTATCTCACAGTCTTGAGAGGATGGAGAGCGGTAGAAGAGACTATCTACTCCTATTACAGATAACACAAAAAGGACGACACAAACAGAGGGAAGGATTAAGCGGGGGGGAGATAACAGGTAAGGAGTTCTGGATCACACTTGGCTATACCCTATCACATTAAGTATTAACTTAGTATAAGTCCCATTGTCTATTCTAAAACGAAATTGAAAATAAGGTTACCCGGATTTATTATCGCATCTAGCCAAAGACATTTAATTTTCCATTTTTCCTGTTTTTTTTCTTTCGAACCGGGATTTCTTACTAAACTATCAAATAAGGGAGAATCATTGGGACAAAATGTCTTTGAGTGGGGGGGAAAAATAGATAAATTTAAAAACCCAAAAAGAAAAAGAAAAAAAAAGAAAAAACAAAGAAAAATGTAAACGGGTTTCTGCTAGAGCGAAACTCTACTCACACAGGACAGCAAGTGGTTGTCTGCTTTCTTCCTCATGATGGTAACTGAATGTACGGCTTACCTTATGTCCAAGCGTCGACCTGTTGGGGGGGGGGATCAACGGCCAATCCTCCGCCCTCACCAAAAAATTCAAATGTATTTTGCACTTTAGAATCTATAGTTGGGTGAATTTAATATATTCTTACTTTTAGAATATTCACGGTTTATTATCAAGGTTTTATGGTCTGACTGATTTTGATGTTTAAATAAGGGACAAAAACACCTAAACACCTCAACATTTCGTTCTCCGGCTCGCACACCAATCCAAAAATTGGAGTAAGTTCCTCGACATGCTCCGTTTTTTTAAAAAAAAAACAATGTCAATCCATCTCTTACACCTTACACAGGATTTTTTCACTTTATGTATAAAACATTCTCAGTGTGCTAAAAATTTTCATACTTTTTAATATTAGTGAGAATTTTCAAGTTCCCATGTTTTTGCTTAACTGAAACTCTTATTTGTGCATATTGTTTTCAGTAGTATATATCATAATTGAAAGTTGTATTTAAAAATTGTTCTGCTTCCTATCCAGCGTCATCTCGATAAAAAAAAAAGACATTCAGGATTCAGGCAAAGTGAAGGCTGTCAGAATTCATCTTGTAGTAAATTTGATGTATTCTCATTTGAAAAAAAAACTTCCAGAAATAGTTTATACTCATTGTCATAACATGTAATAAATCTTTCAAAGAACGATTAAAGATATAGGAAACAATTAATCCTATTTTATAAAGAAATCTTTTAGTCTACAACACACACAAATTTTGAAATAGATGGATACATGATGAAAAAACTAAGATAGATAGATAGATAAGGAAAAGATTGAGATAGATAGATAGATAGATAGATAGATAGATAGATAGATAGATAGATAATGGAAATACTGAAATAGATAGATAGATAGATAGATAGATAGATAGATAGATAGATAGATAGATAGATAATGAAAGGACTGAAATAGATAGATTGATAGTGAAATGCATAGATAGATACTGAAGACTGAAATAGATAGATAGATAGATAATGAAAAGACAGAAATAGATAGATAGATAGATAGATAGATAGATAGATAGATAGATAGATAGATAGATAGATAATGGAAATATTGAAATAGATTGATGCATAATGAAATACATAGATAATGAAAAGACTTACATAGATAGATAGATAGATAGATAGATAGATAGATAGATAGATAGATAGATATGAAGAAATTGAGAAAGAAAGGAAATAAAGAGATTGAACAAGTAGAAGAGTAACGAGATGGAATCAGGAAGCGCATTTCATTCCCTCGGGTTGAAGGAAGAAAATAAACAAACAAAGAAGTGATCAGTTCATCACAAATTTCGAACAGGTTTCGCTCCAGGCAAACTGAAAACTGATCAATTATTGACTGAATTTAAGTGCGTCGTCTTCAAGAATTTAATTGTTTTATATGACAAAGACAGCAAGGAAACATTAGAAGGAAACATTACTGAAAACAGAATGCTGTGATTGGATTAAAATGCTAAAGAATTTAAATTGCCCAAATTTATACTCAAGGATTATTTAAAGGTGGAGAAGTATATCTCCTCTTTTCTTTTTATTTTGTTTTTTACGTTTCTCTGATTCTTTCCTTCCTTTTGCTAATTCTGAGCTCACCTGTTGCAGAGGAGCAGGGATCAAAAAGTCCGTAGCTTGAATTTTCATTATCTCATGTTTGATCTATGTGAATACTATTCACCACTGAATTAAGTGGAGTGACAAGGAAAAAAAATTCTATTTAACAGAAATATTTGCTACGTAAAAAAAAAATGTATTTGTCAAACTTAGGCTTGACTTATATTTATTGATGTACTTACCTGTATACATTATCTCCCTCTCTTTCTTCATATATATATATATATATATATATATATATATATAATTATTTATTTAAAAATATGATTCCAAATCGCTACATAAGAGGTCTCATGTTTCAAAACAAGAGCCGAAAACTTCAATATAATCCTTTAAATTAAATTGAGTTGAAATTAAAAAGGGCTCCGTTCCATCTTCAAGCGAAATTTTTGTTGGAATAACGTATATCTGAAATTTACTTGTTTTAAGAATTGAAATCAAAATCACCATGGTAACAGCTAGGGCGAATTGTCTAAAATGGGTAGGCGAGTGTAGGGTGTTAATGATAAGTTTTAAAAATAATAACTAAAATACTAAGGAACTTTGGACTATTTACCTAACCAGTTCCTTCCTATTTTCTATATATTTTCACATATATATATATATATATATATATATATATATATATTGAGCGAGGTTCGAAACCGGTTAGCTACCCCGTTTTTCATTTTTACTTTTTATTATCATGATTGTTAATAATGAAACTAATTTTTGTCTGTTTATGGCAGTGATAAAATTTTGTGCCACTAAACATATTTTTAATTATTTTAAGACCAGGTACCCACCTGATTTAATCAGTAGATTGAATTCTTTGTTAAAAGTTAAATGTAAAATTAGAACTGCCGCTGCTAATATATATATATATATATATATATATATATGTGTGTGTGTGTGTGTGTGTGTGTGTGTGTGTGTGTGTGTGGTGCAGTTCAGTTTATATTACAATGAATGATTCATACAAAATGTAGATTAGTAAAGTTAATGATATAAAAGTTTCATTAACCTAAAAATCAGTCGATAAATGTTATGATCCTTGTTTTTAATAATTATAAGCTGCATCAGGTCTTTTTTTTAATACGCAAGTACTTTCAACTGTACATTCAGTCATCCTCAGGCATGGAAATTATATTGTTTTTGGTAAAATCCAGGTAGCATCTGAGACGAAAAAATTAAATGCCAAAAATCCATACTTCTACAAATCTACCATTCCTCCTTGCATTGAATATTGTTGGCGTA
>CAHIKZ030004146.1:2065000-2080000 GCA_903632075.3 Acanthosepion pharaonis
AGGCTTGCGACGTTTCGCTTGTGGTAAAGTAGAGAATAAGTTTTCCACCACGAGTGTTAAAATGTTCTCGGTCGAACCAAAAAGGTATATACCCGCCTAAAATTATGGGGTTAATTTTTTTTTTTTTGCGGGGGGGGGGGTAGTCAGATTTTTGGAAGTGGATGGCAAGTGGTACTTTTTTAACAGCCACTAATATATATATTATTTTCATAAACTGATCATATGAACGAAAAATGTGCTCCCCGGCAGAGTTCGTACCTGCGTTCCTCCCTGCTAGAGAGTACAATTCCCCCCCTGCTAGAGAGTACAATTTCTTTATTTCTCGAGTGCGCAGGCCGATAGATGTAATACACTCTGTTTAAAATTAAAACGAGGCGTCTATTTCAAATACGGGTATATACTAAAAGTAATGTTTGATTGAATTAAATCCAAGCAATATTTTCATATATTTTTCTGTTTATACGTTTTTTACGGATATACTTATTTGAGTAAATTGTTTTTTTTTTTTTTAATTAAACAGTCTTAATTATATTTATCGGCCTGAACCTTCGAGGGCGGACCAGAACTGACTACTGTAACTGTTAATATAGACCAGCAATGGGAAATCATGAATGTCCGGCTTCGTCGGCACTTGACCCCAAAAGCTTCTTTTTTTTTTTATTCATTCATTTGTTTCCTTTCGGTCAAGTGTATAGCACTTAGGAGACTCAATTTCAAAGACGTTATACACCGATCTTACACCTGAATGTTCGAGAAATTTCGTAGAAAATATGCATCCTCCAACAGGAATCGAACCTGTATCCTATACGGAACCGTCATTTAGACTGACGTGCTATGATCGCTCAGCCACAGAGAACTTCCGAATTACTGGTTCGCAGAAAGTTCAACAACTGTCTTTCTAGTCGTCGGATCTGATATGTTAATTTAATTTGTTGCGCCTCCTAAGTTCAAACATTCCAACGCATTTTCCTTACACCCACTTTTGTTTTGTTTTTTTTTCGACCAATTTTCCCACCATAATTAGAAATTCTGATAGTTGGTCTAGTGCTACTCTCGTCTACAAATCATTCACACATGTCCTTTTCTTCAAACTCCTTTTTAAGGTTAGAAAACAGGAAATAGGTGTAGTAAACCATACTATGCCGTGATTGGTTTTGGGGAAATAGTGGAGTCGTTTTGACACTATGATTAGGCCACCCACAGAAAAAAAGGAAGGTATGATTTTATCTAGATTTCGGGTGTAAAACCGGTGCATAAAGTCTTTAAAACCTAAGTCTTCTAAGTTCTATCCACTTGACCGAAAGGAAACAAATGAATGAATAAATAAAAAAAAGTTTTTGTGGTCAAGTGACGACAAGCCAGACATTCATGATTTCCGGTTGCCGGTCCATATTAACAGTTACAATTGGGATCGAAGTAGTCAATTCTGGTCTGCCCATGGCGCCAAATAGACTGTCTCTCGAGTAGATCTAATCCGTTCGTACTGTCAGCTACACATAATGATGTTCAAGTGTGCGGATAAGTCGAAGTGAAAAGGAGGTGCGGTTAGACCAATATGGCAGAAGTTGTCCGTAGGGTCTCCAGTTCCCTTAGGATAACAGCGCTGTGGAGGCTGAATAAATCCGACGAAAAGCCGCATCCTTGTCTCACATCCCTTTCTATTTTTTGTATAGCTACTCAATCGACACTAAAAAAAATGCAGCAATCTTATCTGAATTTCCAATAATAATTCTTTAAATTCACGATAAAACATCTCCCCGATATGTAAAATTTACTGATACCACTTTTAACATCGAAGCCGTAATATTTTTTGCCCGTATTTCTTTTTTTTATCCTTATTTTTTTTTATTTTAAATTTTTGTTTCAATTATCAAATTACTAACAGTTCGCCTTCATATTTAAATATGTATGTGAGTAAAAGAGAAAAAGAGAGCGGAAGTTGGTGATTGCGCAGCTGCCAAGCAAGATTACCAGCGTTCGAGAAAAAAAAACGTCAATAACAAACACATTATCATTTTAATATTTCTATCGCCTCTAGTAATATGAATTGTCGCGAAACAAATTCAAATTTAATGGAAGCAAGTCCCAGAATGTATTAGAAAATTCAAAACTGCTTATGTTCCATACAATTTGTGGACAACGTCAAAACAGCAACAATAATAAAAACACGGATAATGTAAAACATGCACAAAATATATATAGAAAAAAATAAAGACTTTTTAATCGATGATTAGATAGTAATCGTCGAGAGAGGAATACGTAGATGAGAACAGAATATTGTTATGATTTATCAGAAGAAGTTCGCTCTGTTTATTTTATTTCCAAGTGGCATGGCCAAGAAAGCCAATATGCTTGGTGTTGAGAAAATAAACGTGAATGTTTATTTGATGTCTAACAGCGATTATTTGAAATGCAGAAGATTATGTAGCCACAATTTACACAGGTACACGTACGTATATGAATATATATGTGTAGGATAAATTGAGATAAAAATATAGAACAGAAGTCGAATTCGATGCACATACTTTCTGAATAGATAGATAGATAGATAGATAGATAGATAGATAGATAGATAGATATGATATGAATAGACATAGATAGATAGATAGATAGATAGATAGATAGATAGATAGATAGATAGATGAGAAAAACTTAGATATTAATAGACATAGATAGATAGATAGATAGATAGATAGATAGATAGATAGATAGATAGATAGATAGATAGATAAAAAAAAATGAATGGATATAAATAGATAAATAAATAAGAAAAAAATCACATATGAATAGATAGATAGATAGATACGCACATACATACATACATACATACATATATACATAAAGAAAGGAAAACTTACATATGAATAGACATAGATAGATAGATAGGTAGATAGATAGATAGATAGATAGATAGATAGATAGATAGATAGATAGATAGATGAGAAAAACTTATAGATGAGAAAAACTTAGATATGAATAGACAGAGATAGATAAATAAATAAGAAAAAACTTATATGATATGAATAGACATACATAGATAGACTTAGATGAAAATATCAATAAATAAAAAAACAGATTAAATGGCATATATAGAGATAGATAAGAAAAAAATGAATGGACATAAATAGATAAATAAATAAGAAAAAATTAGTTATAGATAGATAGATAGATAGATAGATAGATAGATAAATGAGAAAAACTTATGTATGAATAGATAGATAGATAGACAGATAGATGAGAAAAACTTAGATATGAATAGATAGATAGATAGATAGATAGATAGATAGATAGATAGATAGATAAGAAAAAACTTATATGATATGAATAGACATACATAGATAGACTTAGATGAAAATAGGTCAATAGATAAAAAAAAAACTTAGATAAAATGACATATATAGAGATCGATAAGAAAAAATGAATGGACATAAATAGATAAATAAATAAGAAAAAAATAGATATGAATAGATAGATAGATACATACATACATAAAGAAAAACTTACATATGAATAGACATAGATAGATAGATAGATAGATAGATAGATAGATAGATAGATAGATAGATAAGAAAAACTTATGTATAGATAGATAGATAGATAGATAGATAGATAGATAGATAGATAAGAAAAACTGATGTATGAATAGATAGATAGATAGATAGATAGATAGATAGATAGATAGATAGATAGATAGATGAGAAAAACTTAGATATGAATAGACATAGATAGATAGATAAATAAATAAATAAGAAAAAACTTATATGATATGAATAGACATACATAGATAGATAGGCTTAGATGAAAATAGATCAATAGATAAAAAAAAACTTAGATAAAATGACATATATAGAGATCTATAAAAAGACTTAGACAAATATTCCTATATAAACGCCACTTTTCCCACTCTTTTTCATTACCTGATTGAATAATCCATATATTCGTATTCTTTAATATATTCTTTGTGTTTCGTCATGTTCGTTTTCTCCTTTCTGTATTCTCTATGTTCTTGTTTGTGTGTTTCCTTTCATTGTTTACAGATTTGTGTGAGCCGCCCTTACAGTAATTCTGGAAAACCACCGAAAAAATATCCGGATCAAGTAGATCTATGTGGAAAATTACTAAGTGATATCTGTCGTTTAAAAGTTAAGATTATATTTTGGGCAATACATTGCATACTGCCTCAATGAAAAAAATTGTATATCTGATGATGAGGTCGGTGGACAGTCTATGCATCAACGTCAACGGATTTGCGATAAAAATGATCTTGAACAAAAAATCAACATTTTCTACCAAGTGTTCCAAGAAATAGGACACACAACAAACTTTTCTAAAAAAGAAACTATGATCTGGAACTGGAATGAAAGCAATGATGGTACCCATCCTGAATCAATCATAGAAATTCAGGATGTGGAATTAGTAAATATTAAACACTTCAAATACCTTGATATTTGGATCGCTTATAACAAATTTAGTAAAGATAAGGAAATGAAATATGAGATTTGCTGTGCTAGAGCTAGTTTCTTACAATGCCACAAATGGCTACAAAACCATAACATTAACCTAAAATCTTGATTCATGTTCTTAAATCGTTGTAAATTGAAACTTTCATATGGGTGACTTGCCTGACTCAAAACTAATAATATCTAATCTTTCACAGATCGATGGTTAAAGAAGGATTTGAACCCTATAGCCAGGCGCTACAGAATCACTTATAAGAACATCTTTGTATGGAGCTTGAAATCATTTACCTCACCCTCTCCTATCTAGGATGCCCGAAATCAAACCACACTAGGAGACACGGATTTGGTTTCAATAGTACAAGATGAAGTTGTTACTCACACACGCAACCAGTTTTGAATTCAGAGGGGTCCTTCTCCTAGACCGGTTGCCAACCAAGTTTAGAGGGCTCTGCTATCTATCCCATAACCAGAGGGAGACGTGATGGATTAATCCTTTTCCTAAGGGTGCGAATGTGAATGCATCGGCTTCGGCCGGAATTTAAACTCGGCTCACCAATCAGACGTTTCGCGCCGATCCAAATATTGCATATCTGACGAGAGCAGGAAAACGGATCAACAGTAAAGATAAAAACTCCTTTTTTTTATAGATAAAGCTTCAGAATGTTAAAAAACACTTCTTTTATAGACAAAACTTCGGAATGCTAAAAGCTCTTCTTTTATAGACAAAGCTTCGGAATGTTAAAAGCCCTTCTTTTATAGACAAAGCTTCAGAATGTTAAAAACACTTCTTTTATAGACAAAACTTCGGAATGCTAAAAGCTCTTCTTTTATAGACAAAGCTTCGGAATGTTAAAAGCCCTTCTTTTATAGACAAAGCTTCAGAATGTTAAAAACACTTCTTTTATAGACAAAACTTCGGAATGCTAAAAGCTCTTCTTTTATAGACAAAACTTCGGAATGTTAAAAGCCCTTCTTTTATAGACAAAGCTTCGCAATGTATAAACTCTACTTTTATAGACAAAGCTTCAGAACGTTAAAAGTTCTTCTTTTATAGACATCTGAGTTTTCTTTTTCCTCCGTCGGGAATTTATATCAGATATTTATGCTCTTGAGTTGCAATTTCTAAGGCCCAAGCTCGCCTGCTTCTTTTTCAGTTGTATTTACACACACGCACAAACAGAAACAAACACACACACATAATACACACACAAACACAAACACGAACACACACACGCTCGCACACACAACACACCTACATAAATATACGAAAAAGATCTTCAATCAGTGGTTAACTTGGAGTGGTTAACTTTTAATTTTTAACGCCTCCAAAACAAAACTACTTTGATTTAGCCACCATAGAGAATCTTTTTTCGGTCTTCCATCAGCGTGGCTGACGCTAGACTCCAGGAGAGCAACACACTGCGCCTTCTTGGTCTCACGTTTTCCACAGTGGATTGACTACATCAAATCAATAGCTGCATCTACTGCAAGGAAATTTGGATCACTGTGTTGTACCAGAAAACCTTTTTTTCGTTCGAATCCATCTTGCACGTTTACAAATCTACCATACGTTTGTGCATTGAATACTGTTGCCATATCTGGTCTGGTGCTCCTGCTGTACATCTCAAGATTCTTGACAAAATCCAAAGAAGGATCTGCAATGTAATTAATCCTCACCAGGCATCTCTACTCCAGTCACTTTCTCACCGACGTGACATGGCTTTCCTTTGTCTTTTCTACATATATTATCTGACGAGGTTTTTTTTCTATGGTGCCCCGAATACATGAATTTAAACGTGTTACTAGATTGGCATCTATGTCCCACCATTTTACAGTCGAAATGTCTAAATACAAACGCCACTTCTACTCCAAGGGTTTTTTCTCGTGCTCTCCACCTGTGAAACTCCCTTCCGTTTACTTGCTTCTCTGATAATTACAACCTTCAAAAATTTAAATGCCACGTAAATCACCATCTTTTGTCTTCTTGAATCCCGTTCATCTTTTTTCTTTTCCTCAATCTACTCTATTCTCAGTCTTTTCTTTCACTTTCACTTTCACTCCTTGTAACCCCCTGCGCACTAGTGACATTTCCGCCTTGATTAAGGATGAAATGATTAATATATATATTCAGGGGATACCAACAACTGGCTGCTTATATTTCCCGGTTTTTCTTTTTATGCACTTATCATTGGTGTAAGTTTTCTCGTATTGTTTGTGTTTGTGTTTACGTTTGCGCGCGGGCAACAATGTGATCGTCTGTGCGGATGTGCATACGCGTAGGGTGTCGTGATTATTTGTCTGTTTCTTCTGGGTTTTTTTTTCCATTTTCCACTCACTCCTTAGCTTTGTCTTTTTCTTTTTTTTTTACTCTTTACTTTCAAATGTATCTAATTGTAGTTATTTATATCCTGTTTTTCTTTAGACATGTTATCCTTTTTAATTTTTAATTTTTGAGCGTTCTAGTCTTTTCTTGGGCTAGGAAAGCTGTATTTCGTTTTTACATAAATAATTGATATTGCTTAAATTTTAAATATTTTTATATGTCTTCACTTAGCTATTATTTCGTTTCCTTATTTGGTTTGGTGGTATCTTGAGTATTACTTGTAGCAGATTAGTGTTGAAGCTTAAATAAGCATGGAATAATACAACACAAAATGTACGTTAACAAAATGTATTGAAACAAAGAATAGGTACACAATATTTACAGTTAGTTTGGTATATTCTTGGGAAGACTGTTCCTGCATAATGGGTTGACTAAATCGCAGTCGGGCAGAGTCTCTGGATTCAATTTCTTAATCTCTACTATCTTCCCCGTCTTCCGGTACCAACCCATATTTATATGGTCGGTAGTCCGCTTAAAAAAATTTGGTGTATCATACACAACAATTAGTTTCATATATTAATTTTTATTTATTTATTATCGTTTAAATTTATTTGCATATGCCTGTGTATACGCGTGCGCACACATTCATGCATGTACATCTATAGGTATACACATCTGTACATATATACACGTACACAGACACATGTACACGTGTGTCAGTGCTTTGATATTAATAAACAAGTGCTTAAATGGTAAAGTTTTGTTTTTTTCTATTTTTAGGGTGTTACTTATGGTTGGTTGGTTGGGTTTATAGTATTTATTTTGTTGTTTGAATATATATATATATAGTCCCGTACACACCCGCGTGCATGTTGCGCGCACGCACATATGCTCTATACCTGATATTGAGCACTTTATCCCATAAATATAGCATACCTTGAAACTATGCTTTTATCATAGGTAGATAGATAGATAGATAGATAGATAGATAGATAGATAGATGGATAGATAGATGGAGTGTGATGGATAAATTGTCGTCACAATTAGGCAAAAAATGAAAATAACACTGATATATTTAGCAAAAGGACATAAAAATATCTTGAAATAGTAAAGAATAAATTTATTCAATAAAATTGCCATTGGCTTCAACCACGACCTCCAGACGATTTCGGAATCTCCTGAAACTCTTCTGGATGGTCTCCTTGTGTAAGTTGGTGAATGCAGCCATAATCCTTGCCTTCAGTTCATCTTTAGTGTTACAAAGAGTTTTGTTAGTGTCTCGCTCAACTGCGCCCCACACAATAATCAAGGGGGTTGCAGTTTAGGTGGCCAGATGTAAGGGATGATGTGGTCGCAACAATTGTCTGTGAGCAATGACTGAGTTTCCCTGCTTGTGTGTCATGGTCCTGTTGCCAGACATGGAGTCTTCCAGCAGCCACCCTCTTGACCCAGAGCCGCGCTACCTCCTAAAGGCACTTGATGTAGGCCTCGGTGTTGAGCCTGAGGTTTAGGAGTCTTATCAGAACGATAAAAGTGAGTTTTCCGAGATGCATTACATTCGTAAAACACCGTTAGACTCATCCAACTCTTTCCAACACTACTGCACTGTCCACAAATTGACACCCAAATACTACTCTGAAATTTCGTATTGGATCTTCCGGTGCGAATGTCAAGCAGTACAGCACGCCTTTTTCAAATTTCTGGCAGATTGAATTGCGTCATGGTCTTCTTTTTCTAATAGATGGTGCCCAACTGACTCTAATATACTGTGCAGTCAACAAAATCAAAAAGAAACAACATGAATGCGGGAAATTAAAAAACGAAAATGGTGACAATTTACCCATCGCACCCTATATATATATAATATATGTGTGTGTGTGTGTGTGTGTGTGTGTGATAAAATAAAGGACAAATAGGAAATGTATATCAGTCTGGCATGTTTCACTTTTATTAAAGCTTCGTCAGAGATTGAGAGAAAACGGATAAAATGACAGAAAGCACTGTTTATTATGTTTGCTTCAGTTTTCATTGGTGAGATACGTGTTGTATTAAAATCATGCATAATTCTATGTGTATGAAGGTTTGTGAAGATTCTTGTATGTCTAAGTGGGCAACGGATGGTAATGTGTATTTGTAATTGTGAGTGTGTGTGTGTATCGTTGGGCTTCTTTTTTTCATCACCTTTGTGAGATCAACTTGCGCAGCGGGGAGTTACAGGGTTCTAATTTATGACTCGCGTCTTTAAGAATGTATTCTTTGTATTAAGTAGATGTGTTAGATTATTTAAGAAAGATGTTGATGTAATGCAATGTTTTAGGCGTGTGCTTATAGTGGGTAATAATGTTATCATTAAGTTTTCAATGTATTTTCGCCTTAAAGGATAATGTTCGTTTTTAATTAGGGTGGCATTAGTGAAATCAAAGTTATGTCCAAAATCGTTTCGATCAAAACGAGAGTTAGATCGATTGTCAAAACACAAGTCTCTCTTATGTGCTTAGATGCAAGCTTTTAGATCACGTGATGTCTCCCCGACATAAACATCTTTGCATTGTAAACAATTTATTTGATAAATCCCGGCATTTAAATCGGTGTTGGGTTTATTTTTCTTACTAATTATATTTCTGATTGTCTTAGAGGTGGTGGTAACGATCCTAGTATTATGGGTAACTAATTTGTTTGCGAGTTTAGTAGAAAGAATGCTGGAGGGCAAGATTATGAATTTTATGTAATTTTTGTTAAAAGTGTTATTAGTGGTGTCTGTTTCTTTGGGGGTGGCATTGTGAATATTGTAAGCTCGTTTTTTTTGCGTTGAGGATAAAATGATGCTGGTAGTGAAGAAGTTTGAAATTTTTCTCCATATTTCACTCTTCTTCATTTAGGTATTCTTGGCTACTTGTTCTAAGGTCTGTAAGGTAGAATCCTATGACTAGACCAGATTTTATTTTTTGGTTATTGGTGGCAATAGAAGTTGATAAGGTCATTTTTGTTTGTGAGTTTACGATATACTTTAAAATCTCATTTATTATTACTGCGTATTAATAATATGTCGAACAAAGGTACAGAACTTTTTATTTCAAATTCTTGTGTGAATTCAATGGTAGGTTCAACCTTATTGAGCTTCATTATTATGTCGAATTAGTTTGTATCTTGGGGATATAATAAGAGGACTCATCTATATATTTTAGGCAAATAGAACTGTTTGGGATGGTGTGCCTAAATGGACCGGATTCTAGAAATTCTAGTAAAAAGACAAGCGAGAACATCACTGATGGGTGATCCCAGAGGTAAACAGAAATTTTGCTTGTACAGAATATTGTCGAAAAGAAGCAGTGGTTAGTCTGCATATTTTTATAATTTTATGAACAAGTAGAGGAAACTTTTCTTTGTAATTTCGAGGTGGTATCTCAATATGTTGAGGCATTTCGTGATGGATATGTTGGTGTATAATGATTTTGATGCCTTGGCTCGCTATAAACATGTTTTCCATATTTACGATTCATATTCTCTGGATTAAGTCACCAGTCAGTTATGTACCGTGCGCGATGCACGCTTAGGCGAACATGTATCTTTTGAAGCAGATTTTTCGCGCAGTAGGTTGCCATTTCTTTCTGCGGTAGACCAGATGCCATCCAAGGCTTCAGAACCCAGCCTGTCCTGCTATTTACCCATAGCTGGAGGGAAGAAGAGAATTCGTACCTTTCTCAAGGGTATTAGTACATAAGTAAATGTAATGGATTTGAATGGAATTCGAACTCGGCTCTCCGATTCCTCAATCCGAGCTGCTATCCATTACTCCTTATACCAAAGTCACCAGAGTGCTTGATATGTGTTGTGTTGCTGGTTCCTCGGAACGGAGTTAGGACTTCAGCAATGGCTCTAGCTAATTTGTGGGGTGCACTGTTAATACCTGGTACAATGGATCTGATGGGTTATTGGGTATGTTCGTTTTGGGTAAACCATATAGTGTGGATGGGTGGGGTGGTATTCTGTTAATCTTGTCCAGTATTTGTTTTCATTTTTTAATATTTTAACTGTTTTGTTTAACTTTTATATATATATATATATATATATATAATACAGATGATGTTTGTATGAACAGATGAAAGTACTAGCAAAAAAAGACCTTATACAAGTTGAATTTATTAAAAACAGGGATCACAACATTCATCTAGAGGTTCGTGGGTTAATGTAATTTTAATAAATTTGTTTGCGAAGATGTATTCTCGCCATTTATATCATTAACTTCATTAATCTGTTTGTTGTATGAATGATTCATGCAATATATATATATATATGTGTGTGTGTGTGTGTTCGTGCGTGTGTGTGTGCTAAAATATAGTTTTAAGGTATGATATATTTAATAAGCATCAATCTCAGGAAGAGGGCGTATATATAAAAAAAACATGGACCAGTAAAGTCAACACCGAGCAGCGACAGTCTGTTTCATACTTGAACGCAATCTTCAGGCCAGAAAATTGTATTCAAGCATATATATATATATATATATATATATATATATATATATATATATATATATATATGTATATAATTGTTTTCTTTTTAAATATACGATTCCATCGACACAGAAATTTATGTTTCAAAACTGAAACTAAAATTGTAAATTTTATTATAAAAATTAAACTTAAAATCCAGAGTGTCTGCGCTTATAAATTAAGTAAATTTCTTAGAAAGTTATGCCAAGCATTGCTTGACAATTGTATGAAACTCTAGATTTTAAGTTTAATTTTTATATTTAAATTTACAATTTTAGTTTCAGTTTTGAAACATAGAAATTTGTGTCGCGATGGAGTCATATTTTTAAAAAAGAAAATAATTATAATATGTTTTTATCGAGCACTGTTTTGTCTAAAAATAAAAATAACACCGGATTATAAATCTTACTGTTCTTTCTTATTATCTTTATATATATATATATATATATATATATATATATGTGTGTGTGTGTGTGTGTGTGTGTGTGTTTCATTAAAGAAAGTTTTCCGGATGTGCTTAAATGAGTCCTAATTGGGCTATGGTCAAAGAGGTGTAAAGTTAGTCTACTCGATAGGCATGTAGTGGTATGCCCAATATAATTATTCATGAATTTGGTTTGATCGGGAACACAGTGCCTTAAGGGACATGTGATTTCATAAATAATATTGGTTCTCAGTAATTTGGATCTTCAAGGTGAGTTGTTGCTGTTGATTATGAAAAGGTCAGATGTTTAAAAATTTTTATAGTAGTTAATTAATTTAATTTTCTTGTTTTGTTTCAGACATCTACGGCAACCAACCAAATTCCTTCCGCAACATACTCGTAGAAAATACAACTATAATAACCTCATCGGCATGCAAAAAAAAAGGAATAAAAATAATGGAAGTATTTATAACAAAAAAAGAGATGGCCGACACTCAATAACATCAACTATGAACACGGTCACCATGTGCTGAACGTGATTTGAAACTAAAAATACATTCCAGTAACTCTAAATACATACATAAAATCTACACATTCAGTTTGTATTAAAAATAAATAAAGCATCCTTGACAAAAAAAAAATAGCTGAAAACGCTGAGACACACGAAATATCCAGACAATTTTTACACGCCTTATGAGCAGAAAAGAAAAAACCTTTACGAAATGGAAGAAAAATTAAATAAAATGCTTATAAACAGGACCTTGTCAGTCGTTTTTAATGTAACTTGTATAAAAGAGGAATTGGTGACCAAATATACAATTACCTTTTCATGCGTTTAAGCATGAAGAACACTGTCACCGACGTGTGTTGACCTCAATGTCTCACACACACACACACACACACACATATATATATATATATATATATATATATATATATATATATATATATATACCTGGATTCTATTCTCTTGGAATTTTTTTATACAAAATATATATGTATGTGTATGCATGTATGTATATATATTTATATATTTTGCATATGTATATTTATCACTAATATTATCTATCTATCTATCTATCTATCTATCTATCTATCTCTCTCTCTCTCTCTCTCTATATATATATATATATATATATATATATATGGGAAAGAGTGGGGAGAGGGAGAGAGATCAGCCGTCCATTATCTGAAGATCGCTTGCGGTGTAAAACTGACAATCATGAAGTTGATTTCTCTGTCCACCCACATATCTCCGATAATGTGTGCACTCTTTCCCTACAAATATAGCAAATTTAATACATGTTTACATACATACATACACACACATATATATATATATATAGGGAGAGAGAGAGAGAGAAAGAGAGAGAGAGAGAGAAAAACACCTTAAGCCATCTTCCGACCATGGAGTATTAATTTCTATATCCACAACATCTATCTATCTATCTATCTATCTATCTATCTATCTATATATCTATATATCTATGTAAATTGATAACAGTAAAAAATGGGTCCTTAAAGCTCCTATTCATCCTACTCAGAGATATAATACACAGTTGCACCAATGTATACACAAAGGCATACAAACACATACATACACCTGCATTCACAGAGAGAGAGAGAGAGAGATAGAGAGAGAGAGAGACAGAGAGAGATCTACACACGCACTTTTGTGCGAATTTCTTATGGAACGCGCCTAGATATACAAATATGTCAATGAGCGTAGTGTTATATTAATGCAAATAAATTGCTAAAATATGTAAATATTATTTTCTGAAAACTTTGATTTTTTTTTTTTTTTCATTGGACATTTACACGTTAAATATTCGAAGAAATATTAAACACAATATCTACCGTTGGGATTCGAACACAAAATCGAACGGCGATTTCTTAATATATACGACTTAATCGTGACAGATAAAAATAGGCTAAGAGATTATTTCATAAACTGTATTTATTTTTATAACTACTGTTTAAAATAGTTTCTTCATCTTCGTTGCTTTCAACGCTTTGGCCGAAACATTAGACACAATTTTTTGATGCGTACCCTTTGTTCATATTATATTTAAAATTTTGTTTCTGAAAGTATTTTACTCAAAGAAAACCGGAAATATATAACAGCAGAAAGCAGAAAACGACGGGAAAAATGGAAGCATTAATTCGAAAGAAACAGGGGAAAATACAAATTATTTATTTAAAAGTCATGCAGATTAATGAAAAGACGCATCTTATTGCATAAATGTGTGCGTGTGCGTGAACAGTGTGTACATATATATATATATATATATATATATATATATATATATATATATATATATATATATATATATTATTATTATTATTATTATTTATATATTATATACGCGGTACTTATTAGAAAGCGCACAATATCAAAGATAGACTAACATATTTGGTTGGATTGATGTGAGTTTGTGACCCTGGGTTTCACGCTTTTGCGATCGTCAGACAAACGGGTTATTTTTTTTTAATTTTGGGTTTATGTAGATTGCGTGCATTGGTGTTATTATGGGAGTGGGGTAATCGTCGTCGTGATGTCATTGGGCTAACGCAAACATAGATGCATGTTTGTACACCCGATGAGGTACGCAGACACACATACACACTTGCTCGTCACGACGACGATTCCCCCGACTTCCATAATAACGCAATACACGCAATCTACTATAAACAAATTAAAAAAAATTAACCAGTTTGTCTGAAGATCGCAAAAATCGTGAAACCAGGGTCCAAACTCACATCAATCCAACCAAATATAGATAGATAGATAGATAGATAGATAGATAGATAGATAGATAGATAGATAGATAACCATTTTTGCTAAATTATAAGCACGTGAACAAAACAGGAAAAATTATAAGAACAAAATTCGATCCTGATATACAACTTCATCAGAGAATGAAATACGAAGGAGAAAAAGATTTTTTTTTCTGGTGAAGCTTTAATAAAAGCGAAACATGTTAGATTTATAAACGTTTCCTATTTGTTCCTTATTTTATTATAAATGTCATTTTTTTTTTTTACATCTGGCAAAAGAAAAAGAAAATAGCTTTGAGAACTTATTTCTATTTCTTTTCATAAACACTTGAAAAAATGGTTAAACTGCAGTCTGACACAATATGACAATACGTCCATCCCTGACTTAACGATTTGGTTCATTCCAACGTCCTTAGTCGCTAAACAAAGAAATTGGAAAAAATGTAATGAAAAAACAAACCGACACCCTTGTTGGTTGAATTTAATAAAACCTGTTTGTCTGAATTCTTGCTGTCAGAAATA
>CAHIKZ030004146.1:2085000-2087500 GCA_903632075.3 Acanthosepion pharaonis
TCTTTTGGTGTGCTTTTCCTAATATCGAATAAGTCGTTTGATGTCAAATGGAACTTCTAAAGGAACTCGTCAAAATTATGTGTATTGTTCCGAATATTTTCAATAGTATCTATCTATCTATCTATCTATCTATCTATCTATCTATCTATCTATCTATCTCAGTCCGTTCATAATCTATCTGTCTATCTATCTATCTATCTATCTATCTATCTATCTATCTATCTATCTATCTCAGTTCGTTCATTATCTATCTATCTATCTATCTATCTATCTATCTATCTATCTATCAACTCCAGATGTATGTACGTATGTACTTATGTGTCTATGCATCAATGTATCTATCTAATAGCTCCAGATCTATCTATCTATCTATCTATCTATCTATCTATCTATCTATCTATCTTCTCCATTCTTCCCTTGAAAAAGATCAACGATAGTCGAAAGTACATCAAATGACTTCTTCAATAGCAGGAGGGGGGGGCGTGTGTATGTATTTCGAAATATAAAAGTGCCTTTAGAAAATGACTTAACTGCTTCCTAATTAACCATAACCTCTGTCATTTTCCTTCCATAATCAGAAGAAAAGATAATGAAGTTTTATCACCATTCATAAAATATATTATTATTATCATTATTATTATTATCATTATTATTATTATTATTAGTGAATATACATTATATCCAACGTCGATAACACAAGTTTCATGCAGTTGATGTAACTTTCAGGTGTGCAGATTCTGTGCTATGTTACCGACGTTAGATATTATGTATATTCACTGATATATTCTTATAGCTCTGTTTCATAACATTGAGAACTCTATTTATAACACCTGAGGAATAAATATACTTACGTACGTGCAAATATTTGTGTGTATGCATATTTTTTCTCCTACCCATTCACACACACATATATATATATATATATATATATATATATATATATATATATATATATATATATATATATATATATATATATATATATATATATATATATATTCAGTTGGGTTTCGGTCCCGGCTTGAAGCGATCGGATGTCTAGCCACACTGAGGAGCTGTGATACAGCGAAACAGTCTGTTTGTGGATGACGACATATATATATATATATATATATATATATATATAAGAAAAATGATTTCTGTCTGTATGTATGTATGTTTGTACAACGACGGAGCGCACATCTTTTTATAAAAAAATTTTGGTGGAGAACAGTAAGCACCAACCTTCAATAAAATCCACACCCTGTTTGTGTCCGAGAGGGGTTTAAAAATTAATTTAAAAAATTATCAAAAATAAAACAAATAAATAAATGATAAAGCATAAAAAGCAAAAAAAAACATAAACAAGAATAATATTAAAAACAAATACCCTAAAATCAAATGACCAGTTACTGAAAATCAGCTCTGAATTGTAAAATACAAAACCTAATAAAACTAACACATTATTGAATCAGAACAGCTTTTAATTGCTTTTATAAATAATATATATTAAGGTTAAGGATAATATTGTCTAAAACCAAAGAAATTTTCCGATGAAAACAGAATTTTTACAAGAATTGTTTTCTTTTATTTAGTTTTAATTACAATAATTTATAAATTTGTTAAGTCTTTTAAAATACTGTTTCAAATGTACTGTTATTAAGTAAAACTATTTTTGCTAATCCTAAATCTAAAAGCTTATTACAATCTGCAAACGACCAGTATTTAAAAATATTTTACATTGTTTCTGGATGTGTATAAACATGCCTTTTTATATATACTGATGGCCATTCATATATGATATTATCATTAAAACTTCACGTGTTTTAAAAGTTGTTTAAAATTTTCTAACTGGGATAATATAAAAAGTTATAATAAAATTTCATAAAAAATGTCTGTTAAAATTATAAGTACCTCTTATTTAAGACATTATTATGTTATATTAATTTTTATATGATCTTAGTTAAGAAATTTTAAATTTATTTTATCGTTATATAGTATTTTACATTTTATTATTATTTTTCGAAAAAGCATCGCCAAACGTAAGGCTATAAAGCTAAAGTGTCTAATAATTAATAAAATATTAGATTGTTTAAAATTAGGAACCTCCACTAAATTTTCGATGCCTAAGGTTTAAAATGAATTTTTTAAAATGTAAAAGTATTCTTGGAGCTTCCTTTTTAGATTTAATTGAAAACTAAATGATTAAATTTACTATTTACAGTAAGCAAAATACTCTAATGTGTTTCAAATAGAAATTATATTGATTTGAATCTCAACTTTTTGGTCGCTTTCAGAAAATCGATAAATATTGACTATTTTGACAAATTCATAAATTAAAGTTAATTCTGAGTTTTAAGAAATCTTTCAAAAAATAAAATATGTATTTGTGACACGTTATTTGAGAAAAATTAACAAATTTAAAATTACATTAATCTGTTATGAAACAAATATTACTTACTTATAGCATAAAACGTAGTATATAACGTGTTAATCGACTGATTGGCAGACTAGTCTTAAA
>CAHIKZ030004146.1:2092500-2095000 GCA_903632075.3 Acanthosepion pharaonis
TTACCGTAGATCTTGTTAGGCACAATAAGAGATTATCAACATTATAGAACAATTTTAACAATAGACCTGAGATTGGTTCTTACCGTAGATCTTGTGAGGCACAGTAAGAGATTATCAACAATATAGAACAATTTTAACAATAGACCAGAGATTCGTTCTTACTGTAGATCTTGTTAGGCACAGTAAGAGATTATCAACAATATAGAACAATTTTAACAATAGACCTGAGATTCGTTCTTACCGTAGATCTTGTTAGGCACAGTAAGAGATTATCAACAATATAGAACTATTTTAACAATAGACCTGAGATTTGTTCTTACTGTAGATCTTGTTAGGCACAGTAAGAGATTATCAACAATATAGAACTATTTTAACAATAGATCTGAGATTCGTTCTTTCCGTAGATCTTGTTAGGCACAGTAAGTGATTATCAACAATATAGAACAATTTTAACAATAGACCTGAGATTCGTTCTTACCGTAAATTTTATGTTGATTCTGTGATTTGTTAAGCGTTTATCAGTATTTAACTGGTTATTTAAAGCTAGAAAATATTTTTTATGTTGTAAGTTTTTTTGTTTTTTTTTAGATAATATCGATTTACTGAGAGAAGTCATACTGATTGATCCATAGAAGAGAGGAGAATAGTGGATTCATATTTTCCCCAAGTGTATTTACGCGTAAGTGAATATGACGAACTCGACTCGAATACGAAATCTGCTCTCCGATTTCTAATTCCGAGCCGTTAACCATTACACCATCCGCACATGCCAGCTTATAGCATCTAAGTGCTAACCTGGCTAGACGTTCCTTAACTTCAGTGATCGTACGAGAACCGGTATTTCAACGTGATATGGCCGTAACACCATCGTAGATTTTATAGGAATGATTATAACAATATAATACCATAAAAGTTACTCTGGGTTCCAGATGTGTCTATTTCAAAAAGTTACTACTTTAAAATTAACAGAATTTCAATCAAAGTTTCCTGACTTTCATTCATGTCTTTCAATGTTCAATATTGTAGCATTTTCTTTTATTTTTGTATATACGCACTAGAAGTAAATAGGTTCGCCTATCGTCATGTCCACACACCTCACGGTCTTTTGAACAGGAGTAGAGGCTTATCCCTTATTTTCTGGGTAGCATTGGGCTTCTGGTTCCTTTCTAAAATTTACTTCAATTCTAGACTTCTAACGTCCCCGTCTGAACTCTGAAATTTTAGTCACCAATTATTTTTCTCCTCAGTAGAAGTAGATAGGTTCGTCTATTGTCCTGTTCACACTTCTCTCAGGTCTTTGGAACAGGAGGTTTATCTCTTATTCCCTGTTTAGGACTGAGTTTCCGATTCCTTCTAAAGTCTGCTACAACTCTATAATTCTAAAATCACCGCATCAGATCTGAAATTTTATTTACTTATTATTTATTTATTTCTTTTCCTCAACAGGAGGAGATATCTGTCTATATTACTGAGATGAGGTATTATGTACACTATTTACATTATTCGGACTATTGTCCTCATCTTTGTCGCCATCTTTATTACAACGTTTCGGCCGTTGTACGCTCCGGCTTTCTTCAGGTAGTTGGAATGTCGAACTGAACCCTTTATTTCGCTCACTGGGGTAGACTGCTCTAGTTCCACGTGCCATGTTTAATGGATGTCAGTTATCAGTTATCTCCTGTTAATTCCCTTCTCCAAGTTCTCCACTGCCTTAACCGGGTATTGAACTCACACTCTTTGGGTCCTGTCACTGGATATAACTAACGCCTTTATTCACTGTGTCATATGTCCTTGAGGACATCTGTGTATGAATTTCTGGGTATTATAAACCTAATGTTCAGCAACCATTTTTATCAGTGCTCATATTGCAATTTTTGTTGTTATCATCGCTTTTCTCTGGCACTCCTGAATACAATATGGGAACCAGTAATAAGGAGTGCCAGAGAAAAGCGATAATAACAACAAAAATTGCAATATGAGCTCTGATAAAAAAATATGTAATGACAATCGCAAAAATTGCAATATGGGCACTGATAAAAATGGTTGCTGAAGACATTAGGTTTATAATACCCAGAAATTCATACACAGATGTCCTCAAGCACACATGGCGTTCCAGTGACAGGACCCAAAGAGTGTGAGTTCAATACCCGGTTAAGTGGAAACCTTGATAACTGATATCCATTAAACATGGTACGTGGAACTAGAACAGTCTACCCCAGTGAAATAAAGGGTTCAGTTTTACATTCCAAAACGGCCGAAACGTTGTAATAAATATGGCGAAGTCTGCATAATGTAAATAGGGGTAGATATGTTCACATAGCACCCAGTTCACACTCTTTTCTGGAGTAGATGTTTATTCCTTGTTTCCTTCTAAAAAAAATTGCCGTATCATACACAGTAACCTCCTTGCGTCTTAGTGGAATTATCACCTCTTTCGGGGTGAATTCATTAAAAAACAAATATTAATTTCAAATTCTGTCAGTATTTAAGTTCTGTAAGT
>CAHIKZ030004146.1:2100000-2110000 GCA_903632075.3 Acanthosepion pharaonis
TTATCTGAAAAGCTGCAAAAAAAGAAACTCGATTAGTTTAGTGTTTCATATTTATATGTGTGTGTGTGTGTGTGAAAAATGTGTGTATATAAATATAAATAAATTATATATATATAATTATTTATATATTATATGCGCGGTAATTATTAGAAAGCGCTCAATATCAGAGATAAAGCTACCAAATATATATATATATATATATATATTAAACATTGCGGGATGGATAATTATGCTGTTACATGATTTGGGCAATTTTGCTGTTACACCTGGTATGTCTAGAGATTCTTGGAAAAAAAAAAAACTATAGTTATGTTAATATAGGTTATGTTATATAGGTTATAGGTCCTGACCTGGCATTTCGGCGTCGGTCACTTTCTCACCAACCGCCGTAACGTAGCATCTCTGTGCTTGTTCTATAAATATTTTCATGGTAATTTTTACGATGGACTCCATCTTTAATGCCTCGATTTCACGAATCTAAACGTAGCTTAATCTTTGTAACTTCATTGTTCAAATTGTTAGATATAACCGTAAGTTCTTTTCTAATAGTTTGAGGGACAGATAGTATTTTTTCGGCACTTGCATTTATTTTTTAAATGGTTAACCTTGTTGTCTTTGTTGGACATATACTTATTTAGTATAATATTGTTATGTTGGGATATTGATTTTTCGATGGTTTTAACGCAGCTATATCTAATCTTTACATTATTTTTGTTAAAAATCTTCTGTAGTATTTCAGAGTGATTAAAGAGTTTAAGAATCAAATTTAGGAAAATTCTTCCTGTATTCGAATGAACATTACGATTATAAGGGGAGGTAACCATAACACATTACGACGTCCCTGTTTATTTTTACCTTTTTTATTTTTTTCGAAATATTCTAAATTTTCTTGATGGTTGCTTAGTTCTAATGCTTTTATATATTTCATTTTATTATTATCAAATGTTTCCTTATTTCTGGAGTTAGTCGATAATCTAATTTGGATTTATGTAAATTATTTAAAATATCTGAAGGATGGTTGGACTCATTATTAACGTAACTATGGTTATGTGGATCTTTGGTATATGGTTTTTAATAACCAGTACACAAGTTCAAGGTCACATCGAGAAATATATGTATAAAGACACATCGAGAAAAAAAAAACAATATATATATATAAAGACACATAGAGAAATATATATATATATATATATATATATATATATATATAAAGACCACTGAAAATTTTTCATCCAGCACACTCCTTAAAATCTGTCTGAACATGAAAATTTATTTCCATATGTAAAGGCTTCTTGGTCAGGTTGAGAACTTTTCAGCATCCCCTCATTCATATATATATATATATATATATATATATATATACGGTGTAACCCGGATATAAGAGACCCGGATATAAGAGAAAACCGGATATAAGAGAGATTTTCTCTGGTCCCAAATTAGAGCCTGTGTTAATGTATATAAAATAGACCAAACCCGGATATAAGAGAAACCCGGATATAAGAGACTTCTTCTCCGGTCCCGACAACTCTCTTATATCCAGGTTACACTGATAAATTTGCTACCCTCTGTATATAAATATAAATTACTTACAGAACTATATCAGTTCAATGTTATATAGCTAGTTATATACAGTGTAACCCGGATATAAGAGACCTGGATATAAGAGAAACCCGGATATAAGAGAGATTTTCTCTGGTCCCAAATTAGAGTCTGTGTTAATGTATATAAATTAGACCAAACCCGGATATAAGAGAAACCCGGATATAAGAGACTTCTTCTCCGGTCCCGACAACTCTCTTATATCCGGGTCACACTGTATAATATAGGTGCCCAAGCTATATATCTCGACATTCTTGACAAAATTCGAAGAACGGTCTGTAATGTAAACAATCTTGCCCTGGTACCTTGATTTCAGTCACTTCCAGACCGACGTGACGTGTCTTCCCTATGTCTTTTCTACAAATATATTCATGCCAATTGTTCTGATAAGCTGTTCTCCTTAGGACATCGATTTCATGAATTTAAGCATGCGACTAGATTGACAATTAGGTCTCACTGTTTTATTGTTGAACTATTTAGATGCAACTGTTAGTTCTATTCTAATAGATTTCTTTTCTGGACTGTGTAAGTGCCTTCTGATTTCTTGATTCACTGTTACCTGAAATCTTTGAAAATTTAAATGCAGTCGCCATCTTCTATCTGCCTGAATCCTGTTTCTTTATTGTCCTTTTCCTTCTCTTCACGAAAGTTTTCTCATTCTCTTTTTCTCTCTGTAACTTCCTTCATCCTAGTGACATTATCGCTTTACTTGGAGTGGAATGAATTTAAAAATAAATAAAAAACTCAGCTAACAAGATAATTCGAACTTTTCTTAATTTATTGAGTAATATATAGCGATAGATATTTATTGGATCTATCTATCTATCTGAGCCTCTTAATTGTCTGTCTATTTATCTGAGTCTCTTTATTATCTATCTATCTAAGTATCTTCATTAACTTTCTTTTGTATTTAATATACTAGTGTTGAAACAATGTAAAATACAAAAAAAAAACTTGAAACAAATGAATATATAAATCTAAATTGAAATTAATAAGATATAATTTTAAAAACGATACCGATAAAGGTTAAAAAAAAAGCATTCATACGGTTAATAAGAATCTCATGTAATTTTATCAACATAGATTTAGTTGAAATAAAATCAGTTTTTTCTTACGAAACTGTTTGATCAACAAAAAGTCTCAAATAAGTATTTTCTAAATTGTCGTATATTTTCACCATTCCGTCGGATTCTCATCCAAATTTAAATTCTATATTTAAAAGTATTTTACGTTAAAAAACACTTAAAATTTAAGGGTAACTTTGATGAAGTTTTCCTCAAAAAAAAGAAGATATTAGCAAATGGGCGAATTTATATAACCCTACCGAAGGGCTCGTCACTTTTAATGAAGGCACTCAAAAATCCGATAGACGACAATTATTTTGTTTAAAAAAATAAAAATAATAACAAAGATGTTTAGTCAAATACGCGTATCCAATAAATAAATGTTTATAGTAATAAGAAATAACGTCAGATTAAAAATCTATTAATTCTTTAGAAATGACTAAATAATCTATTAAAATTCTATTAATTCTTTAGAAATTACTAAATAAGCTATTAAAATTCTATTAATTCTTTAGAAATTACTAAATAAGCTATTAAAATTCTATTAATTCTTTAGAAATTACTAAATAAGCTATTAAAATTCTATTAATTCTTTAGAAATTACTAAATAAGCTATTAAAATTTATTAATTCTTTAGAAATTACTAAATAATCTATTAAAATTTTATTAATTAATTTTAGAAATTACTAAATAAGCTATTAAAATTTATTAATTCTTTTAGAAATTACTAAATAATCTATTAAAATTTTATTAATTCTTTAGAAATTACTAAATAATCTATTAAAAACCTTTTAAGTCTTTAGAAATTACTAAATAATCTATTAAAGTTCTATTAATTCTTTAGAAATTACTAAATGATCTATTAAAAACCTTTTAATTCTTTAAAAATTACTAAATAATCTATCTAAAATCTATTATTTCTTTAGAAATTACTTTGGTTTTCTCTGTATAAGTGGTACGCAAGTTCGAACCCTGACGTGGTGCATATTTTCTTTATTAAAGTTTATCTCTCTCGAAAAACAAGCCGGTAGACATCAATTATTCAATTGACAATAGTGAATGTGTAAATAGGCAATTATTCTATTAAAAAAAAGAGACATCGATTCAAAAATGTGTATCCACTAAATCTAACGTTTAGAGTAATTTCTTTTATTCAAGTTCACCCCATGTAAGGCAGTAAAGCCACTAAGACAGAAGTGGTTACTGGGTGCGGAAGAATTAGGAAACAGAAACATTACTAAAGAGCGAAAACAAAAGAGGAGTAATCAGGAGCAAAATAGGTAGCGATTTTAGAGTTATTTTTATTTTTTAAATATTTTAAATCTATTGAACGCTCAGGAATTCTTTCATCTTTATCTAACTTCGTTTTTTAAAATAAATCTATTAAATAAAAAAAATTATAAATAATCTAATAATTTAACTGTATAACGTAATACATTAAGCCAGTGTTTCTCAACTGGTGTTTGACGGAACCCTAAGGTTCCACAAGAGGTCGCTAGAGGTTCCACGAGAAATAGTGATAAATAAGCTAATGTATTTTTGGGTCATTTCTGTTTAATTTCATATTCGTAATTTTACTATACACGCACGGAAAATCAATGGTTATTAAAATAAGGGCTTCAACCTCTTATATGTTTTAAAATTATAATAATCATAAGCAAGAGTTTCGAGCTTCACCCCCGAATCTACGTTACGGGGTCCCCCACATCTTAATTTTCATAAGGCAGTATTCATGTAAAATACAAAATTTATTGTAACCTAATTGTGTACAATAATGGATCATATGCAATATAGATGAACAATCCAACAAGAAAGATTGAAAATAAATATTATGTATACAAATTAGAGACATGTCATAATATATCATTCCATCTTAAATAAATCAACAATGTTTTGCTGCAGATTGAGATTTTTCTTGTTAAAATGTTGAAAAATTTTAACACATTCAACATTATGGATAAAAAATAGTGAATTTTATTGAGTGTTTTTTTCGAAACTTACCATGAGCAAGACAAATTCACGGATTTTGGTGAAGAAAAAAAACACCAAAAAGACGTCAAAATCCACGAAAATTTATCATCCTTTCATAGTTAATTGAGCTTAGATTTATTATTTTTTTGTAATGTATGTAAATGTAGGTAGAAAAAAAACAAATATTATAAGATAGCGAGGGTCACAAAGCTCTGCCCGGAGCGTCCATAAAGCTTGACCCACCCCCGGGTCGGAAGATTCGTAGGTAGTACGCGTCGTTCCTGATAATAAGGAATGTAATTGGCGATGTCTATACATCTGTCCTCCTACACGGCAGCGAATGTTGGACGGTCTCCTCAAAGATGAAGTAGAGACTCGAGGCAACTGAGATATGGTTCTACAGAAGGATGCTAAGGATATCATGGACCGAGTTTATGAGCAACGATGAGGTTTTGGAGAGGATGCAAACAAGGAGGAAGCTTATACTTAACATAAGAAAGAGGCAGATGACATTTCTGGGACACGTAATGAGAAAGAGGGCTTGAAGAATCTGATACTCACAGGTCGAATAGAGAGACAAGGGCAAGCAACTCATGACATATCTGACTGGTTTCAGTAAGTGGATGGCAAAACGTGGTCTGGGTGGGGTTGGCAGAGGCACGAAACTTACTAAGAGCCACAAGGGATAGATGGAAGTGGAGAGCCATGATCGCCTACCGCCTGAAAGGACACGGCACATAAAAAGAAAAGAATATGGCGTCAGTGTGAAACCGCCTTCACTGGTTAGTGGACAGGACCTGCACGTGAGGGATTCGTTCATCTTTGAATGAGTGACTCGAGCACTGGACACATGCGCTGTGTCCATATATTATCTTTGCCACGTGAACTACGATAAAAATATAAAAGTGATAGGTATTAATGAAAGAGACAAATATTAAACAGTATATGATAATTTATATGTAGGGGGTTCCCCCCGAGGGATGAAAACTATTTCTAGGGTTACACAAGGGCAAAACGGTCGAGAAACGCTGCATTATGCAGTGAAATTTAGTCATAATCAAGAAGAGCTGGGATCAAGTGAAGTGTGTCTATAAAGAAGAAGACTGTGTTGAAAAACAAATATTTATAGTGTAAACTAAATGCTTTTTCATTTTTCATCGTAAGGCTTCGAAATTATTGCTGCACATTTTTACTAAGATCAGTTTGATAAAGGGCAACAATAAAAAATCACCCACGTGATTATTATAATTTTAAAACATATAAGAGGTTGAAGCCCTTATTATAATAACGATTGATTTTCCGTGCGTGTATAGTAAAATTACGAATATGAAATTACGAATTATACATACATATATATATATATATATATATATATATATATATATATATATATATATTAAATAAAAAACAGACCATTTTAAGGTTCCATGTAATAAATTATTTCACCATAGCCCTTTTAAATATATATATATATATATATATATATATATATATATAAGGAACATTGAAGTCAACACACAGAAGCGACAGGCTGTTTCATGTTATGCAAAATCGTCAACGATTGCGCCTTGCATGAAACAGCTCGTCGCCTCTCAGTGTTGACTTCAATGTACACTTTTATATTTATATTTACATACGCTCTATCTCTGACATCGACCACTTTATCCCGTAAATATAGCACACCTTAAAACTATATTTCTTCATATATATATATATATATATATATATATATATTGTGTATTTAAGCAGCAATCCTTCATTTATACAGACGACAGACAAGGTATTACGATTAAACTCTTTACTTAATTTTTCTTGTGTTTGAACAAGTGCTTTGTTTTTAGGGACACAGAGTTTTTAGAAACTGTCCATATGTTCTATAATTCGGAGCACTTTCGGTTAGCCATTATCAAGGTTGATTTTATTTTGCTTTTTTAATTGGGTTTATGGGCTGCGTGTATTTTTTTAGTATTATAGAGATGTTTTGTTTTCCAAAAACAGCACATTGTGGCCGTATCCGTAGTTAATATTAGTAGTTAAGCCAACACTTATATATACCAATTCCCAACACGTGGCTATAAACAACACCTAATCAGAACAAATAAATAAAGCAATTTCCACACCTAGAGAAAACACCCTAATGTACAAGATTAAAAATAAACCCAGCTGCATCCCTCTAGTAACCACTTTCAATCCCACTCTGCCTCCACTATCACAAATAATCAAACGTCGCTGGGAAATACTACATCTCAAACCAGACCTAAAAAAATTGTTTAAGGAACCCGGCCTTCTTGCATATCGTAGACCTAAGAACCTAAAAGAAATCATAGGTAGTAACCACATTTCAGGGGACACGGTAATCCGTAATAAACTAAGAACAAAAACAACAGGATTTTCCCAACCATGTAACAACAAAAGAAGTTTATGTTGCAACCATATTAAACACACGAATTCATTCACTAGCTCAATCACTAAATCTACTTTCAAAATCTACCACGATTCTAACTGTAGAAGTCACAACATAATTTACCTCCGAGAATGCACACTATGCCAGAAACAATATGTAGGAAAATCTGAATGGCCCTTTCACTACAGAATTAATAATTATCGTAAGCGAATTAAATCGACTCCCTATGAAAAATTATTACCTGTAGAACAACATTTCCGCCTGGAAAAACACGATTTCAAAACCCATGCCAAATTCTCTATAATTGAGAGAATAGAAAAGTTCAGAGCAGATAACATTAGAAAGATTTTAGAGTCCCATGAAAATAAATGGATTCTGCGTCTAAAAACGCTCTATCCGGACAGGCTTAATCACAAATTTAACAATATAGATAACATTAATATATAACCCCACAAATAAGGACCTACCCACATTTCTCACATATACAAGACAGACATGCTTGCGGAGGTATCGAGGCCTCACACTTATACACACACCCACACAAATATACACACTTACACACATCATACTCACTCACTCCCTAAGAACCAAATAACACAAACGCTTAACAGTGACAAATCCCCTTTCCAGGAACCAACAAAACTGCCAAAATGACCAAGGCAATTCAGAGCAGCATGAATCTATCCAGCTCTTATCTTAAATAACAACTTAAAAGAAACTGTTTGACCAACACAAGGGCAAAATTCATGTTTAAAAAATAAAAAACAAATGAAAACTACAGACAAAAGTTCATTTTCTCCATCAAAACATTTTTTCTCCTGATGATGGCCATGCTGGCGGAAACTAGTCTCGAGGAATCTAACTGAAATAATAAAAACGCAAGAATATTAATGTACAAGCCAGTGTGTCTGAAGATTTTAATTTGTTAAGGTTTTTTATTGTTCAAAACATTTTTAATGGGGGAAGGAATATATACAGGGTGTCCATAAAGTTCGTGTGCACTTTTAAAAATTTATAACTTTATTTATATTCTGTAAAAATACTGTAAAGTTTAATGTACCTAATTTGTAGTATAGGTAAAATAACTAATGTGATTTAAGGCATTACTGTAAATCAGTTGGCAATTTTTATTCGTGAATTGCAAAATCGTATTACCCTTTGTATTGCTAATGATAGAGGAAATGTGGAAACTTAAATAAAATTTCAATAAAGCCTTAAAAAGAATAGATTTACTTCTTTCTAATCCTTTTTACAAATTATTTCTATCGCAAATACAAATAAATTTATAATTGTTTAAAGTGCACACGATATTTTATGGACACCCTGTATATATATATATATATATATATATATATATATATATATATATATATATATATATATATAAAAACAGACCACGTTTAAGGTTCCATTATAATATTTTTCACCAGAGCCCTTATAAAGGACTCTGGTGAAATAAATTATTATAATGGAACCTTAAAGTGGTTTGTTTTTTTAAAATATTAGCTCTGGATTTACATTGAGCTCTCAGGATTTCATCCTCCTTGGGACTACCCATACGGATTACCAAGTTTTTCATAAATATAATATATGATATATGAATATATATATATATATATATATATATATATATATTATATATATATATATATATATATATATATATATATATATATATATATATATATATATATATATATATATATAATGAAATATATATATATGAAATAAAGAAACAGTTTTCTGATGTGTGATAGCCTAGGAGTAGGGTCTTTGACTAATACCAAATCGGTTGGTTTCGAGCCCGGATTGAAACAATCGGACGTCTAGCCACACTGAAAGAGCGAAACAGGCTTCAAACGCAATATATATGCGTTTGTATATGTAGGCGATGTATGTGTATATATTATCAATTTTATTACACCCCTTCTTAAAACGCCGTAAATAAATCGACTGATCCACGTTTATTACAGTACGGTATAAATATTAAGGTTTAAATTATGCCACGTTGGTTTTCAATAAGTACCGTATTTGTGTGTCATACTCAGCACTCTGATATTACCAAGGAAAAATGTCTATTTATTATTACTATAAGTTTTAGATTTGTTATCAAGCAATATTCATATTGATATATTTATATATATATATATATATATATATATATATATATATATATATATATACTTATGTATCGGTACCGTTCTTAAGTTTGTATATGAACAGAAAAGGCACTTTAGTTCTTTTCATTATGTTCGACATTTAAATTGAGGTTCTACTGTGTCTCATAATCAAGCCCTAGGGGGTCTTCCCCCAGGCAGTACATCTCCCTCGGGAATGGGCTGGGTTTATTACCATGCAGCTGAGGCGTCCGCAAAAAGAGAAGTGCCGAGGAGGGTTGAGCAATTTTTGTCCAGTATGCCCGTTAAAACCACTTTAAAACAAGACCTTCACATTGCGTTGCAACTTGGACGCCATGATGGGTACCTACTGTTTTTCATGATACCTAGCACATTCTCGACACGATTGTAATTTTTTTCTAGTGTTTATTTTTTGGTTTTGTTTTTGTTTTGTTTTTTTTTAGTTTTTTTTTTCTTTCTTGTTTTCCAAATAATGGTGATTTTTCGGCACTTTCATTTTGGCCGGGAGGGGGCGGCATTTACCCCACGCCCGGGGATTTGGTTACTGTGATCATGATATGTACCCATCAGTCAACCTTGTAGCATTTTGAACTGGCCGAGGAGGTATAAAATGACCCATTTTCAGAAATAACAGTTGCCGACTACTGACTACTGATGATTGCGTGAAAACGCATGAAAATTTTAATTGTGATTGGCCATTGGTCATTGGGAATTTATTTTAAAATATTAAAGCTCTGCTAATTAATATAGCATTGACCTCTGTTCGGGTGTGACTCTGTTGCACCCTCATTTAGGTGTTGCTTTATATATACATACATACACAC